>SNQN01001780.1:0-42380 GCA_008642245.1 Bassia scoparia | reverse complement strand
GTTCTAGAAGATTTGAAAGAGGCTTGTCTAGGTCTGGTTCTAGACATGATTTGAAAAGAGTCTGTCTAGGTCTGGTTCTAGACATGATTTGAAAGAGGCTTATCTAGGTT
Source organism: Bassia scoparia (assembly GCA_008642245.1). Classification (NCBI taxonomy): domain Eukaryota; kingdom Viridiplantae; phylum Streptophyta; class Magnoliopsida; order Caryophyllales; family Amaranthaceae; genus Bassia; species Bassia scoparia. The sequence continues at coordinate 42,270 of SNQN01001780.1, read as the reverse complement.
TGGTTCTAGACATGAAAGGACGATACTGGAGTCAATCCTAGTACGAGTGCCAATTGAAGAGTGTCGTTTGAAGAGTGACTTAGAGAAAGGTGATATTTGGACGTGACTGACTTAACATTGGCGAGACAGTGACTTTGATTGGAAAGTGACAGGGTCCATAAGCGAATTTTCATGATTTTCACTTGATAGCAATAGATTGAACACGCGACAGGGGCTTAGGAGACAAGAAGCCCCAACTGGAAATTAAGGGGCCATGACACGAGCCCCAGCGAGAACTTGAGACAACGTGGTTTACAGCTTGATCAACATAGGGAAGGTGGATGGATTGTATGGATGAGTTCCCCAAAAGATGTACTACCAAAGGTCAGGTGGCTTTTACTTTCTTGGGATTGAGTCAATGAGTCCTTGAAGGTGACAAAGAATAGGCTATGGTTCGAGAAATAAAAAGGGTTCGAATTTGTGACTAAGGGTGGCTAGATGCGAGGTTGGCTAATGATGTAGGTTCAAACATGAGTTATGTCAGGTTCAGACTGGCAAAACCATTATCGAATTCTTAGCAAGTCAAAACACTCGAAAGGCCTAATGATTTAATGTTAATGCGGTCGAACCTCGAGAAGAGGCTTCCTACGTATCCTTACGGAATCACAGACCACCGTAGTTCTGATGGCGATTTGAACAATGCTGTGTGAGAGGCTTTTGGGTGTAATGTGAGGCTGTGGTTTGAGGGTTGAAAAAGGCTTGATATTACGAAGTGACCACGGTGCGCAATGTCTTTTTGGACTCTTGCTTTTTTATTTGATCTGGGCTTTGAGCTTTGGTTTGCATTAGATTGATTTGCATTTGTGAAGACTGTTGTATTGAACTTTGATTTTTGCTTTTTCTTTTTGCCCATTTTATTCTTTTTCTTTTCTTATCTTTTGCACGTGTCTTTTCCTACGCACCGTTTGGTCCAAAGGTTAGGTAGATGTGGGTGATGAAAGAAAGATAGGCTAACTGATAGTTGTTTGTGGTCTCAAAAGGTTGCAAAGGTTTTGTATTTGATGTGACAAAGGGAATGGAAGGAGGGGTCATTTGTGGAGCCTGTGAAAGAAGGCCTCTCTGGGGATTGTTCAAATTAAATATTGAATCAGCATTAGATTAAACCAATTGTGGCCAATGAGTGTTGAGAGACTTGCATAGAATTAGAAAATATATTGCCAAAACAAATGAAACATTTATTGCTGAATGAAAACTGAAACATACATGGCTTTATTTTAAAAGACTACATAGACTAAAGACAGTGAATGAAAAGATTAGATAGTTGGACTAGGACTCTATACATCAATCTGGAAAGACCGCGCAGATCATTGACCCACGCTTGGGGTGGCTCATGGTTTAGCAAGTGGGTTGGTTTGGATGTTGATCTTATCTTTCGCCGCTGAGGGACTGGGAGGCGACCATCTTCAACATGTCTTGAATCCTATGCTTCAAAACGATGCAATTCTCAGTGTGTGACCCCTTCCTTGGTGGAACTTGCAATAGCATTGGGATTCCAATTCCTAGATTTCTTATCATCTGAGGGGTCTGGAGTGGTCATAGGAGCAAGTGCACCTTTTGCAGTTAGTCTATCAAAGGCCTGCTCATAAGTCATGCAATTGGAAAAATGTCCTTGGTGGTCCTCGAGGCCTGTTGTTGAAAGAGCCGGGATGGTTAGAAGAGTTGTCATTGGTATGTGGCTGACTTGATCAGTGTTGGAAAAGAGAGCCACCTTTCTTGTTAAAGCCCCCACCGTTCCCTTAGACTTCTGGGCTTGAACATCTTCCTCAACTAGGAGGCCACCTTGTAGAGCCAGTAAATGAATCAATGGTTGAAACTTGAGTGGCTCTCGATACTTAGGCTGAAGGTTCTTGATGACCATACGAACTTGGTCTTCCTCATTCGGTCGATTGGTCATTTGAGCGGCTTTCTCCCTCCACATATTAAGGAAGTAGAGAATTTTCTCTCTCCACTTGCTTGGTGGCCTCTAGTTCACGGAGACCGACAGGAAGCTGGAATTGACCTGTCTTACTGCTTTAGGAATTCGTGTTTGATATTCCAATCATCGAGCTTGGCTTGATTCAGAGTCTTGAACCACCTGGATGGATGGGTGTCAAAGTAATAGGGAACACCGAAGTGAATAGCTCTTTGCTCTTTCCTTTAAGGACCATTGAGATATTGAAAGTGCGGAGGTGCTCCTGGGTCTTCAGTTCCCTTGAACTTGGGCAAAATCAGTGATGACAAATTTCTTAGGAAGCTGGCCTTTAACTCATAATCAGCAACACGAGGCCCTTGAACAGAATTTTCGGACATTCTCTTGACCAACTCTTCTAGTGTTCCACCCTTTTTTCGTCTCAGTCTTCGGAGGAGGGAGTGGTGTCTCAGCATCGTCTTCTTCCTCCCTTCAGACTCGAGAGGTTTTTCCTGGTCTTCTTTTCTTTCACCAATGCTCTTTTCTTGGGCATCAAGGCGAGAATTCACAGACTCGAGCTTTCAAAGAATAGGTTAAGCTGTTGTTGTGTTTGCATGGAAGTGTCTTGGTGATCAGGAGCGCGTCGGGTTGGTTCTCATTACTCTTCTAGGCCCCACAGACAGTTGCGAGTCTTTGCTATCTTGCTGAAAACAAGAATCACACTTAGACCAGAAACAAAAGATTGGTACCCACAAATCAGAAAGACCCACAACTCCATAAATAAGAAGAATCAAGGCAAAGGTTTTCAAAACACAAGGAATACAAATGGAAAAACAAAAACAAAGTGTGCCTGGATTGGTTTTTCTGGACTTTTGGGGACGCTAATAAAGAGAAAGGAGTCCTCCCCAACTAGAAACAAACAAGAGTTAAATAAATATCACAAATTGTGTGCATTTCAAAGCTTGCAATAATCAAGTCATTCTACCTCTTTCCTCTCCAATGCGACCTCCTTGCTTCAAGTAGACAAGCTTGGTGAAACACATGGCTCAAGAAAGACCTCAAAGAATAGCATAGAGAGATTTTAAGAGTGAGGTTTAAGCTCATTGCACAGACATCCAAAATGAAAAATTGTGACTCCTCCATCTTTTGTGACTCAATTCTCAGGTCAAGGACTTTCCGGTTGTAATGTATTGGCTAGAGGATGGGTGAGGATAGAATATTTGGCTTGTGGTGGTATACCTTCACAAGTGAAGTTTACAAACATTAAACCAACTTTGGGGATTGAGGTCCCCAATTCACAATACTCACACACTTGGGAGGCAAGTTTATAGCACACTTGCTTTCTCCACACAAATCACTACACTTGAATTATTTTCCCAAACTGCATATTTTTGGATTTTTTTATTTTTTTTGTCTTTTTATTTATTTATTTATTTTGCAATGCACTTGGGTACAACTTTGCAATACTATTGCATTTCATTTACAACACTTTGAGGTTTAATACACATAGCTATACAAATCAACAACCACACTTCACTTGTCTGCTAAAGGATCAAAACATGTGAAAATTTTGGCTAAGAGGTATGTAATGTGGCTAACAAGGATAGGAAAGTTCAAAGGTGTCCAATGTTAATGAAAACCAAAATTATTCCCAAATACGTATGTAAAAAAGAAATAAAAGGTAAATGAAAAAGGGAAAAATATTTGAATCCATAACCAAAATGAATGCTTATCACTCTTCAAGTCGCTCGGTCTAGATCTCGAAAACTCAAAACAAATAGTCAAGGAAGGATTCTAGTGCAACATCTTAATTTTGTGGAATTTGACTTGTATGTGCTACTTGGCTCTAAAAGATCCACACATCTCATAAGGTCTCAAAGTAACACAAAATCACCAAGCAAGGCTTTCTATCATACACCAAGCTACTCCCAGCTTGGCTAGAAAGCTCATCACTAGAAAGAATCACATGGCTTGCTTTTAAAGCGTGCAATCAAAAGAATTCCTAGGAAGAGAGTTTCATGACTCGGATTTTAAAGAGGATAGTGATTTTGAAAATTAGACCTTGTTAGACTCTTGGTTGGGAGAAAACTAATTTACCACTTTGCCTTAAAAACCAAACAAAACGAAAATAAAAGGAAAGAAAGAAAGGAAAAAGAAAAGAAAAAGAAAATCTTTTGGCCTTTTTTATGCATTTTTTCGATTTTTTTTGTAATTCCAATTTTGCACCTAAAACATAACAAGAGCACACAACCTATTTACAGAACAAAATAAATGTAAAAATCTGGGAAAAGAGAGCAAAACTGGAGATACAATTTACATACATCCTAATCACTCCAAATCACTGACGAAGTCAAGGACCTACAAAATGAACTCAAGGGGGAATAAACAACTGCGTGCAAACAAGTGTAAAAAATCGCTGTGGGACAACCTACGACACGAGCACTAATCCAATTTGCCCAATTGATAGTATCTGCAGTATAAAGAATCCTAGAATCTAGCTAATATTAAATAAATAAAGAGGAGGAGTTAGGAATCTTACAATGCCGCATCAACCAAAATATGCACAAGAGCCCCAAAAACGAGCTCAACAACCAAGCTACGGCTCCAATTAGCAAAACCCTAAAAGGCAAAAGCCTCCCCCAGCTAGAATGGAACTAACGTCTCGGAGTTCAAACAAAGGGCAGAGAGGGAGGTAAAGAAAAAGAGCAAACACAAGTACATAGCTTTCCAATCCAAGCATAAGCTCAAAAGACCGACGTCCTCGAGAATACACTAGCCAAGTGGCTAAACAAAAACAAAAAGAAGCACACAAAAAGTAAAACAGAAAAGCGAGACTACAAACACGCACATCAAACAAAAATAAAAGAGAAAATGAAGAGAATGAGAAAGGCAGAACCTGGGGGCCTCCAGAAGCGCTCTTAATAACGTCACTAGCTTGATGCACCACCCCATCAGGGGATCAAATGTGAAATCAAGGACACTTTGTGAAAAGCTCAGGTCAGACCTAGACAAGACTCTCTCAAATCATGTCTAGAACCAGACCTAGACAAGACTCTTTCAAATTCAATGACTCTTGCAAACTATGTCTAGAACCAGACCTAGACAAGACTCCTTCAAATTCAAAGACACTCTCAGATCTTGTCTAGAACCGGACCTAGACAAGACTCTTTCAAATTCAAAGGCTCATCATGTCTAGAATCAGACTTAGACAAGACACTTTCAAACCATTAGTACATAATTGTTCCTTTATGGATTTAATTCTGTATTTTACTGTTTCACATTCTTTCTTTTTACGTGTTGGAACCTACAATCTTTATTCAAAATCAAATTTCAGAATGGGATGCATCCTATCATTAGTACATAATTGTTCCTTTATGTCTCTCTTATATACTATGAAACCTTATGTCAGTTGTATTAGATTGTTGGTTTTAGAGCTAAAATAGAGACTACGATTCAGGCTATGTGTTTACTGCATAACTTGTCACAAATTAGGTTCTTCATGATAAATTTAATTTATTTTATTTATTGAATGACTCAAGATCCCTTGTGTAATTAAGACAGTGCACCATTTATTTAATTACCCTTCAGTGTAATATACTCCGTATCTTAGTAAGCTTTCTTTAAGAGCAGCTCCAACAATGTAAATAATTGTCACCTAATGAAAAAGAAAAAAAACTATACCCTACAACAATGACAAATATGTGACAAAAATTGTCACTTGGTGAAATAATCACCCTCTTCGGCGTTTGTGAAGAGTTGGGTGAAGGAGTGAAAGTAGTGGTCCCCACGTTTAGGTGTAATTCCTTATTTTTTTTCAATAGAGAAGTGCCAAAACGACGGGTTTGGTGCGTGACTTGGCAAAAAAAGAAAAAAGAAGGCCCAGACATCCCAGTAGGATGACGCGGCCACATTAGAAGGCGCCACATGTCTCCTACTAGGTAAATAAACCCAACGAATTTATTTTGTTTTTACCTATTTTGTAGTTGTAAATTTTTTAATAAAATATTAAAATTCCCAACATTTAAAAATCTATAAATAGACACCCATATTGCTATGTTTTTCTTTACATACAATTACATTATTTCTTCCTCTAAACACCTTAGTTTTATTCTAAAAAAAAAATCCAAAAATTGTTCTAATTCATAAAAAAATGCAAACAAATCTGTAAACAATCTCTAAAAATTCTAAAAAAACTTCCCTGAAAATTTTGGAGTTTTAGAAAATCACTTTCACTTCATTTGCCCTTTGAAAATCATTTTAGTTTCATTACAAATCACAAAAAACATAATGAATAATTATCCTTTCAACSAAGGAAATTTCTAAAATTATCCAACTTTCTRCTCATTTCAAATACCAATCGTACATGCATTGATTAGAATCTAACCCTCCTCCCTACTTCGTTAATCTTGGTGAAGATACTCCAAACACTCACCAATTCTCAACCTCAAATTTTTCTTATTCTCAAATTCCAAACACCCATTAATACAATGCTCCGACACCAAACCAAGGAAGTAGTAATAGAGATTGGATTACAGGTGAAGATGACGAAAAAGATGATGAAGAAGTAGATGCTGCGGAGCCTATCCTAACACCGACGATTTTGCACAACCCTTCTGGACAAAATTATGTCTCCACTAAAAGCAGCAAGCGGTCATGGTKTCATTGTACATATCAAACAATGAGCACCAARCAGAACAAGGGAGACTTGTGGAAGAAGGTTTATGACTCGTATCAGGCGGTGTGTGAGTTGATGCCCATGAAACTTCCGGAAAGGAATTTGAACATGATCCAGATTCATTGGAAACGAATGAGCAAGGATGTCATGAAGTGGGTTAGGTGCTTCGAGGAAGCAAAGCGAGTCAAGCAATGTTGTGAGCTTGAAAAGAACATCATCGAAGCCACCAAGACCATCTACCATCATCAAGAAGGTAAGAAGTTTTCCTACCAATATTCTTCGGAAACATTGTGTGAGTATGAGAAATGGAAAACAAAGGTGGAACAATTTATAAACTTGAAAGGCAAAGGCACCCACTTAGCTGGTGATAGTGGTAAAAACAGTGATAATAATGGGAAAACAATCCGAGCTAATGAGGATGATGTAGATGTTGAAGATGGTGTTTCTAATAAAAGTGTGAGACCAAATGGGGTGAATAAGGCAAAGGCGAAGGTTGTACAACAACGCAAGGGTAAAGTTTTGTCATCTACATCTGACAATGCCGCCATAAGCTTGCATGAGAAGCTTCAATTATATGTTAATTTAAAAGGAAATGACATGAAGTTGACGAGAAAAAAGCTGGAATTTAAGAAGGAAAAAGATAGGAGAAGGAAGGAGCAATTGGAGCTTCAAAACAAGCATATGAAGCACAACATGTTACAAACTCTACTAACTAAGCCTATCCCATTGACTTCAAAAGAAGAAAAGATGAAAGATAATTTAWTGACTGAGCTATATGGAGATTGTTTAAGATAATTGTTCGGGTTTGGAAATAGCTTGAGCAGGTTGCACGACGTAATTGTTCGGTTCTTCCTATAGGTTTTTACCTTCCACTTGAAAGGGTTTTTTCCTATTTCAGGCTACTGTTGTAGAGGTTTTCTATAATTGTTTAGGATAATATAATTATCGTAGAGGTACTATAATTATGTAGGATAAAATCATATGTTTTAAAAGAAAATGTTCAAGTTAATTATGTAATGAATTTCTTGTCGTTTGTCCTTTTTTCATGAATATGCATTAGGACCTTTTGTCATTCATTACTATTGACTTTTTCATGCAAGCTTGTTTTGTCCTTTTCAAAGCAATTAACTATGCATTAATCTCCTGCTCATGTATGCAAGTGTAAGGCTTTTCAGACCAATAATGCACCATGCATTATTGTCATTTTCACATGTTTCTACACCATGCAAAGCAATTTAACCGTTGAACCAAAATTGGCATGTATTTATTGTCCTTCCATATACTGTAACTTTGCATGTCRGAATTAGATTTTTCATAGTTAACGTATATGCCTGTAATTAATTTCCTTCACATGTCATGTCATTACTTTATTTAGTACGGAACCATGCTGCAACTTTAATTAGTACAGAATGACTTCACAAGCGTGATGAGCCATTCACATACAAATCCCAAACACAATAGTCATGTCTACAACACTTAAGGAACAACAAAAACCCATTCAAAATTAGTTAAATAAAAATGACATTCACACCTGGCGCAAGCCCTGTTCATCAAGCTCAGAGGATTTAGATGAATTAGGTTATGAAATCATGGATGAAATGATTAGTGATTACTTCACAAACCATCTCATACCAACTAACCAACCTCGACGACGTAAATGTGTAATAGAAAGAAATCGTAAAGAAGGTCATATACATTTTTATAATGACTACATTCCTCCAAACCCCACTTATCAACCCAACTTATTCTGGAGGAGATTTTGCATGAGGCGAGAGTTGTTTGTTCGTATCGTGGATTTGGTAAGCACATCTAATCAATACTTCCAACAAAGATGCAACGCAACCGGTAGATTAGGGTTGTCAACATTGTAAAAATGCACTGCTGCGATTAGAATGCTTGCATATGGCATTGAAGCTTATTGCATAGATGAATACTTGCGTATAGGTGAATCAACTACACAACCATGCTTGAAAAAATTTACAGAAGGGGTTAATATATAATTTTGGGGTTGAATATTTGAGAAGGCCTAATGTACAGGACTTACAATGTCTTTTATATATTAAAAACAAACATGGGTTTCTAGAAATGATAGGTAGCATAGTTTGCATGCATTGGGAATAGAAAAATTGTCATATTGCTTGGAAGCGCAATACTAGGTTGAACCGGGACCGCAACCCTTATCCTTGAAGCAATAGCATGTCAACATCTTTGGATATGGCATGCTTTCTTTGATATGCCGGGGTCCTACAATGACTTAAACGTTCTCCATTAAAGCCCAATTTTCGACGACGTTCTAAATGGTCGTACAACGTCGACTGTTTTTGCTGTCAAAGGACGCCACTTTAAGATGTGCTACTTCCTCACTAATGGCATCTATCCAGATTGGGTTGCGTTTATACAAGGAATCAAGCATCCACAAATTGAAAAAACATCAATTGTTCGCCGAATGACAAGCCGATGTAAGAAAAGATGTGGAACGTGCCTTTGGAGTCCTCAAAGCAAGGTTTCCAATCATTAGAAAACCATCTCCGACTTGGGATGAGGAGGCAAACATAACCGTCTCCGATTGTTTCTGCCTGAAATTTTGTCACATTATTACGTTGAAAGGTGGACTTTTTCGTATTGTTGACTTCCCTTCAATTATGGAGACGGGAGGTGTTGTTCCAARAACAAACTTAATAAACTATGTAAAGTATGCAACTTAGGACAACCATTATTTTTTTAGTGAGATACAATTAAATGTGAAATTATTGTGCTTTTTTGTATTTTTTGTGTTTACAAAGCCACGATAGCGGTGGATTGAAATCGGGGAAGACCTCTAAGTCTCAAACCAACTAAGTTACCTCTACAATGTTATCATTTTAGGGACACATCATGACTTGAATCCCCTTAAGGTCGATCATTTAGCTATGCAAAAAATCAAATTGTAGGGAAAGGTCGTCTAGATTCAATTCCGTGGCTAAATGGCTTTTGTGCAGTTTTTCTCTGTAGCAAAATTAACAGTGTGGGTAAGCATTTGTAATTGAGGGTACGAAAAATTAACAAAATGATAGATCATATACTTAATATAATTGTGGAGAACGAAAGGGACACATATTGGGATTATGCTGATCCCACTAAATTTATTAAAAGTCGTCCTGAGCAACATCCAAGAAAAAGGCGTAGGCAAACAAATGGTGGTCCTAGTGCACCGGTCCATTCAAATTCATGTATATTTTTGGATAAAATTATCTTTTCWGAGTATGCGAAATTAAATCGCAACAAATTAATTAATTCACTGAACATGAATACATTGAAAAGATTCACACTAAAAACATAATTGACATAATAAATGTGAATAAAGTGAAAGTTAAAAGTCTTAAATAGGAAAAACCCTTTCATGTGAYAGGTAAAAACCTATAGGCAAAAACTAATCAAAAACAAATTTACAATTACATTTATGTGTACTTAATTCGGATTATCACGTCTTCTATCGACGTTCTAAATATGTTCAATCTAATAATCTTTCAATCGATAATGAGTTTGCCTATCATGCAATTCATTTCTTCTAGCTAGATAATGGTTCATGTCGAATGAGCGTTCAACTTGGTAACTGAAACTTCCTTCATCCTCGTGAATTAATATCATGCGAATTAGTTAATTATCCCGAAAAATTTAAATTGACATAGTATAATTTATTAATCTGAAATTTTAAGTTACTTTAAATTAATATACATCATGTGATTTAATTACTTGACCTGAAAATTTTAATTGTAACATATTAATTAATTAATCCATTTTTATTTAAAAAAAAATCCAAATATATAAAATTAATCCATAATAAGTATTACATTTTAATTAATTATAAATTAATCTCGATTAATTAGTATTGAAATTTAGTTTAAGTCCAATTAATTAATAATATTTAAAAACAAATTGATGAGTTAGATGTGAGAGAAAGTGTTGTTGTGTAGAATTAAAAAGTATGATAGAAAGGGATGAAGAGTTTTTTGTCATTGGTGTGATCAGGATGAAGGAAATTGTCTTGAGGTGAAGAATGATGAGTGAGAAAGTGTAGAGAGAGAGAGAGAGAGAGAGAGAGAGAGAGAGAGAGAGAGAAAGGAATGAAGAAAAAAATTATCATTGTTGGAGATGCTCTAATAGTACATATCATTTCAGATGTTTAAGAATCCAAGTTACATGGTTTGTCCACTAATTTCCATTATCTTTAAAAATTGATTTCAATTGCTCTTGTTGTAATTGGCATTGTACTCCTCCACTTTAAATTCTTAACCTTATTCTTCTTTTGTTTCAAAAAGCACCTTACAGCATGTACAATTCATGTTTTCTGCAGAAGAGCGAGGTGCAAAAGGAAAAGAGAAATGATAAACGTAGCGCGTCTAAAGATATAGCACGACTACTGTTCATCAGCTTTTTCGCACTATTCACTATCTTTTTGACACTATTCACTTTTTTAAAGTAAAAAAACAAAAAAATTCCCACAAAAATCTTAACATTGTCTGAAAATATACTAACATTTTTTATGAGTTTCTAACATTTTCAACCTACGAAAAAAATTGTCTCAACGCGTTGTATCACCGTCCGTCAATTTGTGTTYTGTTGACAATATATTGACCGATGCTATATCTATATCCGCTAGTATCTACTCCCTCAAACAAAAATTACCCAATTCTCCTTGTAATATAAATCTCTATTAAATAAGGGAAGGGGGAGGTCGCGGTGGTCAGTTGGCGGACCCAGGATTTGAATAGTGGGGGGACAAATTATAATGTCATGAGTTTCGGTTAACTCGGATCGGAGATCGGTTAATTTGAACCACTAGACATTTCCTAGTAAATTCATAACCATAAATCAATTATTTGATAATTCACTAAACTCAATTTAGCCTACTACTCAAGGAAATTTATCAAAACAACTAAACAAACAATAGATTAATTAAGCACAAAAAATAGCACTTTGTTAATTAAATAAATAATGTTATACAAGTATCCAACAAACACAATCAACAATTCAAACAAATAATCAACTATTAAAATAATTAAGTATTCAACTATTCAAGTCAATCAACTATTAATATAATAATTATAAGTCGCTCTTTGCTATTCTGAATCAATCCTCTAAGAATAGTATTTTCGAGTAGTATTTTCAATCCTCTAAGAATCTAAGTCGCTCTTTGCTATTCTGAATTAATTTTTTTTCTAAATTTCGGCCCAGATTGTTTTCTAAAAAAGTGGGGGGACAAGTGTCCCCTTGTACCCCCGGCTGGGTCCACCCCTGGCGGTGGTGTCCCKCTAAATATACCCACCTACCCCCTCCCTTTGGCCCAAAATCAATACAAGAATATTCTACGAAAGTTCAAATTAAATGCCTAAAAAAATCAACAACCAAAAAATCAAGTAACCTCGTCAATCAAGGAAATATTATTACATATATCTAAGAAATTACATATTAAGCACAAAAATGCTTAATATAAGTTGCACAATAATTCTAATCCGATCCTACTGTACAATTAAAATTGCACAATAAAAAAACTATTGCAACACTAACAACCATTACGCTCAAAAATCTCATATCCAATTACAAACTCAAATTGAGAACATGACTCGTCTCTGATTGTCACACTCCATTGCAACATCTTTGCATTGGACTCCATTGAGCTATGACATCTTTGCATAACAATTCAACAAGAAAATTTTCATGAAGTTAAATGACCTCTGATTTTTTACTTAAAGCATCTTTATCACATTATGCATTAAATTTCATGAAGTTAAATGACACACAATTATTTTCAGAATAATTTCAAACAAGAATCAACAAAATTGATATGCAATAAAAACAATAAAGTTAAAATTTAGTTAAGAATCTTTTAAAAAAAATGTCAGAAAAATTTGTTGGCATATTTTATTCCAGAAAAATCAACAATTTTTAACAAATTTCAATAAAACAATGAACGGCAATGAATTTTTTAAATTGTTTAAACAATACTAACAAAATTAATATGGTTAAGAACACAAACATTGTAATGAAATACGGTCAAAATAAATAAGAGAAAGTGAACAACTCCCTATTATTATTCATCAATTAGATCTCTGCTTATAAATATAAAAAATTGAAAAAAATGTCACAAAAATTATTCGACATAAAAGGCTAGAAGGTCAAAATTTCTAAAACAGATATTTATATGCCAGAAAAATCGCACATATCGCGTGCATAAAAAGCTATTATAACAATGTCTTTTCCACTTTGCACTTCTTTCTTGGGGATCGGCTATTGGGGTATCGGCTATTGGGCACACATAGCTAAGATTTGGGAAGCTATGAAGAGCGGGAACCATCAATGCATTGATGAAGTTGGAATAAAATTGGTTAGCCAAATGTTTTTGGGTGTGAACAATTTTAATGAAATATTCAACGATATACTTCGTATATAGTTGATGATTCAACTATATACTTCGTATGCAGTCTCGTATTGGCGGCAAATGCAAGGAATCACAGAGCATGAAATTTTTTATCTCCCTTTGGAGGATTGGTTAATTCGGAATATTCAGGGTGATTCGACTAGAGAAGCTGGTTGGGAAGTGGTATTTGTTACTTCGCTTTGGTGGCTGTGGAAATGGCGGAATGCCCGGTGTTTTGAGAATGATCCTAATTTTCCAGTGGATAGAGTGGCTTTCGTTTTAACTAAAGTCTCTCTAATAAATCAAGCAATGGCGAGTGATAGGAGAGTCTTTGGCGAAAGTAATGTTCCGAGAGTGGAGGCTCTTATTCAATGGGTGCCTCCTCGTGAAGGTTGGGTGCATCTGAACACTGATTGAGCTTCAAAAGGGAACCCCAGAAGTGCAGGGGCCGGTGGGATTGTCCGGGATCATACGGGTGTGGCCTTAGCTATGTATGCGGCTCGATGTGGTTGGTGCTCGTCTGTAAAGGCGGAGCTACTAGGGGTGTTGTATGGTTTGATGCTTGTTAAGAGCCATGGCTTTCTTCGTGTTCAACTCTCTTTGGATTCGAGCTTAGCCATCGGTTTCTTAACGGAAGAAAAAAATTCCTCTTCTCCTAATTTTCATATCATTAGAAGTGCAAGGATTTGTTAAGTTCTACGGGGTGGCAGATGGAAGTTTCGCATTGCTATCGGGAAGCGAATAGGGCAGGGTATTGGTTAGCTAATCATGGGGTGGATTTAGAGGTGAAGATTAAGTACTTGGAGGCAGCCCCGGTGGGTGTTCGGGCCGTTTTATTGGAGGATTTGGTGAGAATAGCCTTAGCTCGGAGGATACCAGCGGTGGCAGCTTGATAGCAGGTAGGTTCTTATTTTAGGAGTAGTGTTAAGTTTGTTTAGTTTTATTTTTTTGTTTTAACCGTTTCTTGGGGCTTTGCCCCTCTTTAGCGCAGCACAAAAAAAAAATGATTCTTTACTAGAGAGTAGAACAATATTTTATATTATTTGTTGTACAAACTTAAATTTTCTACTACCTCTGTTACAAATTAATTGCAACTATTTGACATAAAATAAAGAGAAAAATTGTCTAATCATTTCAATTAATTTGAAATAAAGGTATTATTAATAATGAAATGAAGTTTTGAAATATTTAGTGTATTTAAAACGCTTATAGAAAAAACTTATATAATTCAATGAGAGTAGATTATATACTGAATTTCTGGTTTTTTTTTTAAATAATAAAAAATGAAATATACCACTTTACATAAAGCGTTGTAAATAAAAAGACAAGACTACAACGTTTTTTAAAGCGCTGTATTTTTTTCTATAGCGCCCTTATTCTATAGCACTTAAAAATCGTTGTAGTTACTTGTAAAAAAAATCGTAATAAATGCACAGTTTTGGCATAGTGAACTTGTATAACCAGAGGTGCTCAAATCGGATAACCCATTTCGAAAATTTCATCCGAAAATTTGAATATCCAAAATTTTCGGATTGGGGAAATATCGTTGCGAAAATTTTTGGATTTTCAATCCGAAATATCCGAACTACCAATTTTCCAATAACTTTGTAGTTATACAGTTTAACTTCAATATTAAAACATCTTATTAGATAAAAAGTCTACCTTATGCTTCTAATTTTCACAAGAATAACTTGTAATACATAAACTACAAACTAGTAAGTAAAGAAAATACATAATAGATTAATAAATCAACTAAGCAACCCGGACACAATCTAGAACAACCCGAACACAAATTGTTTGTGGGAGTTTACTCATACAACCCGAACTGTTTTTCGGACCAAAATAATTTCATTTCTGTCCCTACCTAGTTACTGGTTGCCACGTGGCATCTGGTGGGTCCCACTCGAGTACTAGGGAGTCAGGTGGGCCCCACATGCCTACGTAATATGGGCACCCAAGGGGGGTAGGCTCCAATAGTCACTGTCAAAAAGTCACTCTAACAAAGCCACAGAAGATAGTTGTACCTTTGTCCCACGTTATCCAATTATAATACTTGTTCCACATTGGGAAAACCCTATAAAAAGGGAGTTGGTGAGCCCACTCCAGGTATCTAACTCTGAACCCACCGAATACAGTCTAATGSCTATATCTAGCTTGCTCGACCTTCAGTTAGGTCTCCGTGCTGACTTAAGCATCGGAGGGGCTTTTCCCAGATATCCCTTGGGTTAATCACCTTTGCTTATTTTGCAGGTTAGCCGGAGGAGACTAGTATCAATTCTCAGGACGTTGACGGAAGACACGTACGTGCCAGCTGTCATCCCCAGTCATTATTGTAGACACCTAAAAATGTCTTCCCAAAAGAGTAATCAGTGATGAAACATACCGCGTCTCGCGATTGTTTCGACTTAGAAAAGATGCTTTGAACTCACAAAAGTTGGAAATACGTGATGTCATACTCGGAACCATTGAGCAAAGGACAAATAAAAGGGGCAAAAATTTTCTTTATTATTAATTAATTTTCTATTTTAGTTTCTTTTCTATTTTAGGATTTTAAATAATTTATAATGGATCTCCATAATTCCACTTTATCACACTTTCACATTTTTCTGAGCTCACCAGTATTTAGATTATTTTCTGATTTTCTACATTTTTCTATGATTTATAAAGTTTTATACGCATAAAATCAAAAACAAAATACGGCAAAATACTCAAATACGTGGAACTCTAGAACACTCTAGAACCCTGCTTGGAGAGCAAGGTGTCTAGGTGCTCAATCAAGGGAAATCACGAAATAAATCGGAGGAAACAAAATCTTGAAATTAAGGCAAACGTATATAGCTCAAAGGAGCGATATACGCTCAGTTTTGTGCTGTCCTCGTGCCTATAAAGTGCCTGCCTTGCTCATTCCGAAACACACACATCCGAGACATACGTCTACTCTCTCTCTCTCTTCTCTCTCTCTCTAAACACTCTAACATTCGTCTATATTAAGCATCGATTCTGTCGATTCAAAAGCGAAATAAGGGTATACAATCTGAGATTAGTCCCTAAACATCTTTTCATCTTTTTTAATTCCTTTTGTCTCTCTTATTTGATAACCATTATATGAGTATTAATTCAATAACCAATGTAGAACTCACTTTTAATTGATTCATGAAATTAGGATGTCACTCATGTTTTTCAAATTCGTTTCATTAACACTATTATTATTATCATTATCTGTCAAAATCATTATTATGATATCGTTTTGTCAATACTACGTGTTTCTTGTCTTGATAGTAATTGATCAAGACGTCTCTTTTAGTTTTGCTTTAACGATTTGTGTATTGCAGTGACAAGGTGAGAGGACACACATTATATTATCTATGCTTACTAACCTTGTTTTCATGTCTGTATATATAATATATTCTATCACATGTATATATGCTAACAGACGCGGAAATATGCGTATCACATAAAGTTAGATAATCATGGACGACGGTTTTCTAGGCCCTATAATATTGACTACAAACAAATGATCGCTTGTCCATTATAAATCATTGTTTGTACATAATAGCAACTCACTAATAATATTAGATTATGCGCTTTCAATCAATTCATAGTCTTTGAATTCAATGTTATGATTATGGAAAACAATGAGACGAGTAGAGCCGCTACAATGCGGGCGGATGGTGTTACTGATTCAATCCGTTACCATGTCCCGACCACACTTTGGTTACGGACCTATTTGTGGGCACTAGTTTGGCACCATGTTTCGGCGTCCGTGAATAACCTATAAGGCACGGTGCGATCCCTCATCGACAACAACCCCAACGCATCACAGCGGATTCCATGGCTCAATTCATGACACTGAAGCTGAGGTCACGCCCCCAAGGCGGGGCGAAGCCCATACAGTTTTTGGCGACTTCACTGGGATAATCACCATTTGGTGAGTGCAGACTGAAAGTCTCGTAGTTCCATATCATAATCAATTGAATGTTGCTTGTGACCTTCGAATAGGGTCATGTCCTAGGCACCTTGGTCTCATATGGGCCATGTTCTATGCTCGAGATCACTAAGGGGAATTTACCTTGTTGCATGTGGTTAATGGCACATGGCTAGGTATCTATCCGCCATGCCGCGATGCACGTGTACTGAGCGTATATATAAGGTACTCGGCCATACATCACAATGTGTGGTGGTGAAATTGGACCCAGCTCTACTCTAGGCGTGGAAGCGACCTATAGTACTTAGTCCTGACCTTAAGTGAATAATTGGATTTTGTGTTCATCAATGTGCTTGTTAACTTGGACTCTTCATTCAGTCAAAATTCTAACCACCAACTAGCCAGTCCTATAACCTATGGTTCAAGACTGAAGTTTGACGATCATTAGCCCATTTCAAAATCAATTCAACTCATTCGACTAGAATCTGACTTAGGTTCGATTCCAATCAAGAGTCTTAAATCTGACTTAGATTCGCCTTTTGAAATCTTAAACTAATAGTCAATTCAATTCCAATTAAGAACTTAAATCTGAATTAGTTCAATTCAATTCAACCAGAGCCTTGAATCTGAATTAGGTTCGCTTCAACTTCAATCTAAGAACCTTAAAACTGAACTGGTTCGATCATAGACTCAACCCTAGGAATTGATTCAAGGCTAGGCCATTCAATTTCAGGGCTTTAGTCTAAGAGTCCTTAATTCTGAAATAGGCCATCTTAGTGTGAATCTTCTCAGTCTAGCACTTAAATAATTTAGGTAGCCCATTCAAGTCTTACTTTCGAGTTCAGTTCCTTAGTCAGAACCTCAGACTGGTTAGTTGTTCTTAAGAGTTCAAGAGCCCAATCTTTTGTTTCTAGTCTAAAGTGTAATTTCTTGATTTCAGCAAGATAGCAAGACTCGCACTTGTCTCGGCTAGAAGATAACGAGAAGAAACCGACGCCCTGATCACAAACAGTTCATGCAACATCGAACAATAGCTTAACGCTATCAGAAAGCTCAGAGTCTGTGAATTTCTCGTCCTGATCCCAAGAAAGAGCATGGGAGTGAAAGAAAGAGGACCCAGGAAAACTATCGAGTCCT
Organism: Bassia scoparia; assembly: GCA_008642245.1. Lineage (NCBI taxonomy): Eukaryota > Viridiplantae > Streptophyta > Magnoliopsida > Caryophyllales > Amaranthaceae > Bassia > Bassia scoparia. The sequence continues at coordinate 24,209 of SNQN01001780.1, read as the reverse complement.
GACGGGGAGGAAGAGACGAGTGAGACACTACCCCTCTGAAAGACTGAGACGGAAAAAAGGTGGAGCACTAGAAGATTTGGTCAAGAGAATGTCCGAAATTCAGTCAGGCCTGTGTTTGCGATTATGAGATTAAGGCAACTTCCAAGAAGTTTGTCATCACTGATTGCCCAGTTCAGAGGAATGAAACACCAGAAGACCACCTCGCACTTTCAAATCTCAATGGTCCTAAAGGAATGAGCAAAGAGTTTTCGTCCGTGTTCCATTTACTTGGACCCATCCATCCAGGTGGTTCAAGACTCTGAATAAGCAAGCTCGATGATTGGAAATATCAACACAGTCCTAAAGCGTAGTACAATTCCAGCTTCTGTCGGTCTCCGTGAACTAGAGCACCAAGCAGGTGAAGAGAGAATTCTCTACTTTTCTAATAGGGGGGAGAAAGCGCTCAATGAAATCGACGAATGAGGAAGATCAAGTTGCAATGGTATAAGAACTTCACCAGTATCGAGAGCCACTCAAGTTCAACCATTGATCATTACTGGCTTACAAGGTGGCCCTAGTTGAGGAAGACGTTCAAGCCAGAAGTCTAAGTGTACGTGGTGGGCTTAACAGAAAGGTGGCTCTCTTTCCAACATGACAAGTCAGCCACATTCATGACAACTCTTCTAACCATCCCGGCTTTCAGCACGCCTCGAGCACACAAAGGACATTTTTTCCATTGGTAATGACTTATGAGCAGCCTTTGATAGACTAACGCAAAGGTGCACTTTGCTCCTATTGGACCACCCAGACCTTCAGATGAAGAAATCTGGATGGAATCCAATGCTATTCAAGTTCCACCAAGGAAGGGGCACACCACGAGAATGCATCGTTTGAAGCATAGGATTCAGACATGGTTGAAGATGGTCGCCTCCCAGCCTCCTAAGCAGCGAAGGATAAGATCAACTTACACCGTCATTGCTAAACTGAGTCACCCCAAGGCGTGGGTCATCGATCTCGCGTCTTCTCTAGATTGAGTCATAGAGTCGCCTAGCATATATCATTTCAATTCACTGTCTTTGAGTCTAGTAGTCTCTTAAAATAGCAGCATGTATGTTTCAGTTTATTCATCAATAAATGATCATTGTTTTGCATATTATTTAATTCTATGCAAGTCTCAACACTCATTGGCACAATTGGTAATCTAATACGATTATTTGAACAATGCCAAGAGAGGCCTCTTCACAGCTCCACAAAAACCCTCTCCTCCATTCCCTTGTCATATCAAATCAAAATCCCTTGCACCTTTTGAGCCACAAACACTATATTAGCCTATCTTTCTTCATCACCCAATCTAATAACCCTACATCTACCTGAACTTTCCTATGGACCAAACGTGCGTAGGAAAGACACGCAAAAGAAGAAAGAAAGTAATGGGCAAAAAGAAAAAAAAAAGAGAGAAAAAGCAAAGTTCATACAAAAGTTTCACAAATAAATCAATCCAATGCAAATCCCAGCTCAAGCAGATCAAATAAAAGCAAGAGTCTAAAGCCACGCGCGCCGTGGTCACAGATAAACATAGCCTTTTCAACCTCAACCACAGCCTCAATAACCACAAGCCCTCCACACGAGCATTGCCAAATCATCAGAACTACGGTGGTCGATTCGTAAGGATACGTAGGAAGCCTCTCTGAGTCGACGCATAAATAATCATGAGGCTTTGAGTGTTGACTTGCTAAGAATTTGATAATGTTTTGCCAATCTAGAACCTGACATAGACTCAAATGAACCTACAATTACAACCTCGCATCTAGCCATTTTGACCCTAGCCACATTGACCCTTTTTATTTCTCGACATACTCATTCTTGTCCCTTCAGACCATTGACTCATCCCAAGAAGTAAGCCACCTGACTTTGGGTAGTACATTGTTGGGACATCCATACAATGATCCACCTCTATGTTGACCTAAGCCGTAACTACATTGTCCAAAGTCTCGCTGGGGGCTCGTCGTCATCATGGCCCCTTATTCCAGTTGGGGTTCTGCTCTCCTAGGCCTATTACGTGTTCAAGTCTTTGCTATCAAGGAATCTGAAAAATCACTTTGACCTCCTTTCCAATCAAAGTCCGATCTCCCAAGTTAATCAAATCACGTCCGAGTCAAATCCCAGCTCGTCCAAATTTCACCTTTCTCTAGTCACTCTTCAAATGACCTCAATGGCACTTGGTACTAGGATTAGACTCTAGTATGTCCTTATGTCTTAACCAGACTTAGATATGTCACTTTTCGGTTCAAACCATGACCGTACGATCCTTCAAGAATAGGGGATAAAACCAACTATGTCCCTCGAGGTGATCCTAAATCCTGAACTAGGACATCTCTCCTTCCAATTACCAGTTGACACATCAATTTCAAGTTGCCTCTAGCATTAAACAGACTTGCTCGACTGAATCCAGACTTAGGTCACACTTACCTCGCCTCTAAATTAGGCCAAAACAATGCCTCATTCAAATTCAAGGCCATTCAAATCATGTCTAGAATCAGACCTAGACAAGACACTTAAATCATGTCTAAACCAGACCTAGACTACTTTTCAAATTCAAGGCTCATTTTAATCATGTCTAGAACCAGACTAGACAAGACCTCTCAAATCATGTCTTGAACCATACTAGACAAGCCCTTAGAATCTCACTCAAATCATGTCTAAACAGACCTAGACAAGACCTTTCAAATTCAAGACCTCTCAGATCAGTCGTAGACCAGACCTAGACAAGACCCTCTCAAATCAAAGGCTCTTTCAAACTTGTCTAGAACCAGACCTAGACAAGGCCGTTCCAACTCAAAGACCTTTCTAAATCAATGACTCTTGCCCCTCTCTCAATATCAGGTCACAAGTTACATGTCAACATGCATGCAATTTCTCAAGACATAAAAACAGACTATTGTCGTCACAAGGTAGTCTTAATCCTGAATTAGGCTATTCTTTTCAAAGTCAACGCTCATTTCTCGAAAGCATGGATGCGTCTGCATTTCCTCAGTCAGACTGAACGAAGAATATCGTCGAGGACTCAGACCGCACGGGATACGCAAGGTAAACTAACCTTTGTTTTGCAGGTACGCGAAAAAAAGGTAACTCACGGGTCGCAGAACGCTTGAGTTGCTCCCGTCCGAATCGAATACTTTGACTTTCGTCTTACGAGACCATCGTCCTCCAGACTCAGTCAAAGTGGGGGCTTCTGTAGACACCTAAAAATCTCCCCAAAAGAGTAATCAGTGATGAAACATAACGCGTCTCCGCATTTTCGCTTAGAAAAAGATGCTTTGAACTCACAAAAGTTGGAAATACGTGATGTCATACTCCGACCATTGAGCAAAGGACAATAAAACGGGGCCAAAAATTTTCTTATTTATTTATAATTATTTCTATTTTTAGTTTTCTTTCTATTTTTAAGGATTTTTTAAAATATTAGTAATGGTGACAAACTCTACACATTTTCTGAGCCCAGTAAATTTTAGATATTTTTCTGAATTTTTCTACATTTTCTATGTTTATAAAGTGTTATACAGAAAAATGACCAAAAGAAAAAACAAATACGCAAAATCAAGTCCGGAAATCGAGAACCTTCTAGAACACGCTAGAAATTCCTGCTTGGACACAGGTGTTAGGTGACGTCGAAATCAAGAGGAAAATCACGAATTAATCAGAGGGAAATCCAAAAATCATCGAAATTTAAGGCAAACATATATACGCTTCAGAGGCGTATCATACCTCGAGCTACATGACGATTACGCCCCATAGACGAAATATCGCTCCCAATGACGTATATCACGCTCAGTTTTGTGCCTTTGGTCCCTCGGCCCTAAAAATACGTGCCTGCCTTGCTCATTACCGAACCACACACAATCCCTGAGAATACGTCTACCTTCTCTACCTCTCCCTCTCTCTCTCTCTAAACACTCTACAAACCATCGTTCTTGTTCTAGCATTCGATCTGTTCGATTCAACAAGCGAAGTAAGGATATAAATCTGATTAGTCACTAAAACATCTTTTCACTCTTTTTAATTCCTCTTCTTCTTATTTGATAACTATATTATGAAGTATAATTCAATTAAACACAATGTAGAAACTCACCTTTATTATTCATGTAAATTAGGATTGTCACTCATGTTTTCAATCGTTTTCATTAACTATTATTATTATAATCTATTCACAAAATATCCATTATATGCTATTCGTTATGTCATACTAACGGTTTCTTTGTCATTGACATTAGTAATTCGATCAAAGGACGTCTCTTTTAGTTTTTTCTCTTTTAACGATTTGTGTATGCAGTGACAAGTGAGAAGGACACACATTAATTATCATGCTTACAACCTTCGTTTCATGTCTGTATATATTAAGTATATATTCTATCAGCACTGTAAATAGGCTTAACACAGACCGAAGTCTATGCGATTACGACATTAATCGAATATCATAGACGACGGTTTCCTAGCACCTTATTATATTGACATAACAATCAAATGATCGCCTGTCCATTATAAGGTCATTGTTTGTACAATAATAGCACACTCCCTAATTATATTAGATTAGTTCTTCAGATCATTCAGGCTTTGAATTGAATCATTTAATGATTTATGGATACATGAGACGAGTAGAGGCCGCTACCATCGGCGGATTGAGCGTTACTGATTCAATCAGTACCATGTCCCCACCACATTTGTTACTGGAACACTATTGTTGGGGCCACTAGTATTGCAAGCACACAATAGTTTCGGGCGTCACGTGAATAACCTATAATAGCCAAACAGGTGGCGCTCCCCTCAATCGGGAATCAACACCACCAACGCATTCACAGCGGATTCACATGGCTCATTCCATGACCACTGAAAGCTGAGGTATCGCCCCCCTAAGGCCGGGGCGAAGCCCAACATATATTTCTCCTAATACTCTCGCACTAATCTGTCATTCCAAGAAGTTGACGGAAGACCGTACCCTCGCACTATCATCAAAATCGCCAACCAAGGCCTGCGCTGCAGCCTAGCTCGGGTCTCCCCTCGCATAGAAGACTCGGGCCAACCCTCTGCTCGACTAGCCAGGTCCAGTTGCAGGACTACTCGTCAGTCACCATCGACATCAGTCATCCGGTTCGACGTCATGCAGTCACAAGTCTCGCCTAGTCGTCAGACAGACAGGAGAGGGCACAGAACCCCATTCAGCAGGAGATTATGATACTAGAAGACCATAAAAAGGTGAAAGTGCCAACTGATTGAAACCTTTGAGGGACCAAGTGACCCCGAAGATCACATGGCAGCCTTCAAGACTTAGATGGCCTTCAAGGTGAGGCGTCATGGTGTCGGTTCTTTCCAACCACAATTAAAGGTATTGCTCTCACTTGGTTTAGTGAATTARCGTCTAGATGCATTACCAATTACCGTCTAGATGCATTACCAATTTTACTGTCTCGGTACAACACTAACAGGAGGGATACATTCTTACATATCAAGCCCCTGGACAACTTACCAAAGCCTGTACCAGTTCGGACTACGCCCAACAGACGAAACAAAAATCTATGGTGTGAATACCATCGGGAGTGTGGACACACCACCCAAGATTTTAGAGAACTGAAACAGGTGATCGATCACCTTGCCAACGAAGGCAAACTAAATCGGTATCTCCGGAAGAAGGATACCAAAGAARAGAGCCAGCCTAGGCYGAAGAAGGATCAACCTCAGGCCAGCAATGAAACAATGCATATTGTGAAGGTGATCTCTGGAGGGCATGCCTCGAGAGGACCTAGCAATTTAGGACGGAAGCGTCACTCAGAGGACCTCACGCACCAAGTATTGAAGGTCGGCGATGAGGTGCCTCCCAGCTGCCCAGCAATGGTCTTCAATGAGCACTCGGCCAAGCCTATCGTTATGCCCCATGATGACCCTCTGGTAGTCGAGATCAAGGTGTCCAATACTCGGGTGAAGCGAGTGCTCGTTTATAGTGGAAGTTCGTCAGACATCATTATTTGGGACTATTTGTAGAAATTTAAGTATTCTAAGTCTGACCTAGTTGCTTCGGACCACCCTCTAGTCGGCTTTGGCGGAAAGCGAACGTACACAAAAGGCGTCATAAAGCTGCCAGTCAGGCGCGGGGAGATGGACCTAGCCCGTTCGGCTCAAGTGTACTTCACTGTCGTAGATATGGACCTCCCCTATAACATCATCCTCGGCAGACCTACAGTCAATAAGGTAAAGGCATCCATCTCTACATATTAGTTACTATTATAGTATGAAACAAATTCAGGAACCGTTGGTCGGCTATATGGCAATCAACGCTCAACCAGGGAGTGTTACGTCAATAGCCTCCGCAATGCCAACCCTGAGCCTTCAGTCGGGCAAAAGCGGAAGGACCCACCCCAGAAGGAAGCCCTCACCGGGCTGGATGTATACCTAAGCGAGAACAGCAAACGATATAATCGGCCTCAGCCAGCGGAGGCCAATAAAGAAGTATAGATTGACCACGACCCGGAACACACTGTGCGCGTCGGGAAATCACTCACCCGTGACATCCAAGAGCAAATCGTCTCCACTCTTAAGGAATTTCGTGATGTCTTTGTATTTGCTGCTACGGAGATAGCCGAGATTGACCCTTCAGTCATGGTGCACAAACTCAGCATCAAGGACGGATATCGGAGTATAAAGCAAAAACTCAAACATCAGGGGCAAGAGAGGAATGAAGCAGCAGCCTCCGAAATTAAGAAATTGCTGGAAGCAGGCTTTATCCGGGAATGTCACTATTAAGATTGGCTGACCAATGTGGTGTTGGTCAGGAAACCAAATGGAACTTGGCGCATGTGCGTTGACTTTACTGATCTTAACAAAGCATGTCCGAAAGATGATTACCCACTGCCAAAAATCGATGACCTAGTCGATTCTACTATGGGACATGCGTTGTTCAGCTTCATGGATGCCAACACTAGTAGAAAAAAGCTTAAAAGCTGCGCCTCAAATGTTGCGGTTGTGTACAAACCGCAGCATTTGAGTGTCAAAAGCTGCGGTTTTTTACTTAACKGCTGCATTTAATRTGACATAGAAGCAAAAAAATTGGAAAAATTAAAAAAAGCTGCGATTTTAAGGAAAACCGTAGCTTTTGAGTATATATATTTTTTAATAAAATAAAATTAAACGCGGGCTACTCATCAGTACTCACTCACTCAATTCAACGCAACCCTCACTCCAAACCCTAACATCATCTCTCTCCTCTCATTATCTCTCTCGCTCTCATCTTTTGCTTCTCTCTCCTCTTTCAACGACGACACCGAGCTCGATCTCCTGCCGCTCCCCCTTTCTCTCTGTTCGCGAATTGTTAGGTTTGTTTTCTCTCTCTTCTCTTTTTTCAGTTATGCGGTTTGTGTAGGGCTATGTTAGGGTTCTTGAGTAGATTTATGGTTCTCTTGTTGTGATTTGAGTTTTTCTTGTTTTCTTGTTATGATTTGACTGTTTTGTGCTGTTTGTTTCCTATTGTTAGAGTTATGCTTCTTTAGAAATTTCTAGTTTTCTGGAGGATTCGTTTGTTGCTCTAGTGCTTTTATTTTTTCTGAAAAAAATGTATAAAAACGCGATTTGATTCAATTCGCTACTCTCTTCTCTAGTTACTTCCACTTCACCTTAATATCAGAGATTCGAAGCTTCATTTCGTCTGAATCTGATTCAAATTTTTGAGTTTTCTTTTTATCATAGAAATTTCATATGAATCTGATTTGTTAGCTGTGATTTAGGGTTTATGTTTTCAGTTGTGACTGATTTGCCTAAATTGTTATAGTTAAACTAATTTGTTTAATAATGAATCGGATTGTGTATTTGATTTCGATTTGGAGTGAGTTCCTTAGTGTTTTTTTTGTATACTAGGAAGCTGGTATTGATGTACGTCTTTGTGATGTTGGGGCTGCTATCAAAGAATTCATGGAGTCATATGAGGTTGAAATCAACGGCAAAGTTAATCAAGGTGAGTTGACGTTTGGAGATGTATGCTTTTGTGATGTGTGAAGTCACTGTTTTGTGTGTTTGATGTTATATTTCTGTTACTAGGTTTTATCACATTAACCTGGTTTTGCAAATTGGAATTACCTTTCACAATAGTCTTACACTCTTACAAGTTTTTGTTAATCTATTGTTTATGATATAGTAATATAAGATGTGTAGTATATTACATTTTTCTAGAATTTGAACCCACTTATTTGAATTTCTTGGGAAATTGATTCCTTTGCAATGTTGTGGTCTACATGATCATTTTTGGTTGAATTATATTCAGATTTGATTGTAGTTTTATATTGCTTTTTTCAGGCTGGGAAAGTAAGTTGTAAAGATGGTGCAGTATAATTTAAAGAAGATTACATTTGTTTCGAATGGGAAGAAATGGTAAACATTGTTATATCCAGAACTCAACTACAAATGCCCACTTTAGTTCACAAGGGCTATGCAATATCTCAAATTCAGAATTGTAGTTAGCTTACTGATTTTTTGTTATTTTAGAATTATAATCAACTTAACTTCTTCATAGTTTTTGTTGGTACATTACTCCATGTCAGATGCATTTGTTTATATGGGGAAATGTCTCATTGGTGAATAGCTAATTTGTGTTCTCTCTTGTGGAAAATTGAACAAACGCTAACAGTTTTCATGCATTTGATTTGGCAAGGAAGAATCTTAGAGGCTGAAATTGATAAAGGAGACATTGAGGACGTGAACTGTTGGAGTTATTCTTATGAAGGTGCACCCAAATGACACTATTTTGAAGCTTCAAAGGACAACACCGTATTATATATAAAGAAACAGAGTGCATGTTTGCATTTTTACATTAGAGGTGAATGTAAAAGAGGTGTTGAATGTCCTTACAACATGAGATGCCTATAATTGGGTGCTATCACAACAAAACATTGATGATCGTTACTATGGGTAAGTAAAGCTCTTCTCTTGGGCCCAAACTGTCTTGCTTGTTAATTGAATATATTTGGTGCTCTTTTATGTTACTCCAACTCTCTATTAATTAGGAGACTTGTGTAGTCTTTGACACTAGTTCTAAGCATCACTTTGTAGACATAAAATCTTGTAGCTAACAAGTATATTTTTCTACCTTTGATAGCTTGTTTTTGACACCTATCATTGCACTCATATTAGCTTTACTTGTACTGCAGACTTCAAAGCTTAGGCAAAAAAAAAATCAGGAAGGGTGGAGGATTGTGCAGCAGAATGAAAAGAAACGGTATTAATTATTCTCCATGCTCTTGGCCTCATCCAAGAGCCAATTGCCAAAATATATACGTTGAATATGTAACCAGGAACTTCATTTGCAAGAGTTGTTACAATTGTTGCAAGAAGAAAGTTTGAAATACTATTTTGGGGCTGTGTATTATTTGTGGGTGTTTTTAGCATGCAGTGCAAATAAATTTAACAGGTTGGTTTACTGAATTACATTCTGTGTCTTTTTTAAAGTTAAAATTTTGATTATTAAATGTTGAATTTTTTATATATGAAATGACAATATTTAAGTTTGCTCAGTTAGTAGGGTACTATTGTTGTTAGGTTAGGCGAGACAAAACAGACGACTCAAGTGTGGCCTGCTGGACAGTAGCGTTATGGTGCTATTGGTCCCTTTTAATTTTCCCTGCCTCGCCCTGTCTCCTCTCTCCCTGCTGCCCCCCTCGCCTCCAACAGCTCTTCGAGGACAGCCTCTGCCTGGGCTGCGGACTGCTTGTGGTGGCTGCACCGCCACCTTCCAGGGTTTGATAGATTTTATACAGGTCAAATTCTGATTTGTTTGATTTATGTCTCAGTACAAATATGTTTTTCTTGATCTATATACTTTAGATAGTAAAGAGATTAAAAATGTTGGTTGGTGATTTTATTTTGTTACAATTTATTGCAGTTGGCTTTCACAATGTCTAGCTTTTGTACAAGCAATGGCGAGCAGTTTCCTGGGTGTGATACACTCTTGAAATTTGGTATGTGGTATTAGTGATGCACATTTACTGAGAATTCCCTTTTGAACTTCTGATGCACTTGATTTGTGCTGTCAACTTAACCTTATTCCCCCAATTAGTCCAAAACAAAAGCTCTATAAAGCTTAGTCTTGTGGGTTTTGATTGATTAGTCTTGCTGATTACTTTATTAATATATTTGTTGTTATTTTTAGTTGTATATTCAAATATGCAATAAGAACAAGTTTTTGGTCCCAAATTATGATGTTTGGTTTTAGTTTATTTGCTCTATTTTGTGTACCTYCTTGCTCCCACAATGACACGCAGAATGAGGCTAGGTTGCAGCTCCTGCCATTGCTGCCGCTGTTGAGCTGTTGTTGCTGGTTTGCTGTATTATTGTTTGCGGCTGCTGCTGGTATGTTGCATTGTTCACAGCTGCTACTGCTTCTGTTGGTGGTTGCCCATGCTTGCTGCACTCGTTGTTGTGGTGGCTGCTTGCATCCACCAGAACAGAAGCCTCAGCCCGCACCCTGCTGCTGGTGTGAATTATAAACAATCATCTCTAATTATTGTACTAATTTTKTTGATGTAATTTATTTTAAGTTGTGATTCATGATATTTGCATTGTACATTGTGTGATTTTGTAACAAGACTCCTTTATTTGTAATTATTACACAATTTTAATGGAAATTGATATTTATAAGTATATGTATCATTTTGGCTATAATTTTTGGATGAAAAAATCCAAAAAACATTTTTTTTTTTGCTCCCACAAAAGCTGCGGAGCTGCGGTTTTCTCCCAAAACCGCAGCTTTTGAGTTGTTAAATGCTGCGGTTTTAAAACCGCAGCTTTTGAGTTGTTAAATGCTGCGGTTTTAAAACCGCAGCTTTTGATAATAATTCACAAAAGCTGCGGCTCCAAAAACTACGTTTTAAAACTGCAGCTTTTGGGCCCTAAAAACCGCAGCTTTTGACCTTTTATGTACTCGTGCAATGCCGGCTACCATCAGATCCCAATGGCAGAAGAAGATCAACCCCACACCGCCTTCATCTCCAAGCAGGGGGTCTATTGTTATAAAGTGATGTCATTCGGTCTCAAGAATGCGGGAGGCACTTACCAAAGGTTGGTAGACAAGATCTTCGAGGGGCAGATCAGGAGGAATGTTGAGATATATGTCGATGACATGATAGTCAAAAGCAGGAAAGCGGAAGATCACATCTCAGACCTCAGGGAAGCCTTTTCATCCCTCGGAAAGTATAACTTGAAGCCTAATCCCAAGAAATGCATATTTGGAGTTCGGGGAGGAAAGTGCCTCGGATTTCTGGTGATGAGAGGGGTATCGAGGCCAACCCCGATAAGATTCAAGCAATCATTAACATGGAGTCCCCAAGGTTCGTCAAAGAAGTCCAAAGGCTCACGGGATGCATGGCAGCCTTAGGTCGGTTCTTATCCCGATCGGCAGATAAAAGCTTGGCCTTCTTCAAAAKGTTGAAAAGGCCCTCATTCAACTGGGACAAAGAAGCAGAAGCAGCCTTTCAGCAACTCCAACAGCATCTATCTGYCTTACCGAAGCTTGTCTCCCCCTTATCGAGGGAGTCGCTTTACTTGTACTTGGCAATCTCAGAATATGCGTTCAGCGCAGTCTTGATCGCTGAAAGAGATAAAACTCAGCACCCGGTTTATTTTGTTAGCCACGCCTATAGAGGAGCCGAGTCTCGGTACTCGGAGATCGAGAAGATGGTATATGCCCTAGTTGTTGCTAGTCGGAAGCTCAAGCCCTACTTTCACGCCCATCCTATCAAAGTCCTAACCGGACAGACAATCAAGAAGGTCATTGAGGGGAGAAATCATTCAACAAGGATGACAGAATGGTCAGATCAGCTTGWAGACTATGGGTTGGAATATGAGCCTAGACAAGCAATCAAGGCCCAGGTAGTGGCAGATTTCATATTCGAGTGCACAAATAGACCCACCTCGACAACTGAGGCCGAGGGTTGGGAGGTTTACGTTGATGGCTCGGCTATTAAAGATGGCAATGGGGTAGGCATTTTGATCATAGCAGATAACGGGGACAAACTGGTATATGTAGTCAAGTTCGGGTCCTCAGCCTCAAACAATGAAACCGAATATGAAGCAATCATCCTCGGGATGCAGATGTGCTTAGTTGCAGGGGCTAATTCCTTTACAATAAAGTAACACTCACAACTGATCGTGGGCCAAGTCAATGGAGAATTCGAAGCCAAAGAAGATGGGATGAAAATGTATTTGAACAAGGTATGAGAGCTTTCCCAGAAGTTCAAACACTCCTGCATTCGTCACATCCCTCGGTCAGAAAATAATCAAGCAGATGCACTATCTCGGCTAGCCAACTCAGCCGAGTCCCTTGAACCTCGGACCATCACTTGGTAAGTACTGAAAGAGCCCAGCATCAACACTCAGTCAACTATGGTCTTGGACAGGGGAACTACGTGGATGGACTAGATAGTCGAGTACCTTCGGGATGAACAACTCCCAATGACCCAAAGTATAGTAAGCAGACAGAGTTAGGACTCAGGCTCGATGGTTCGACTGGTATGATGGACGACTGTACAAAAAGTCCTATACTTATCCCCTGCTTCGGTGCGTGACACCAGACGAGGGAGACTACATCTTTCGGGAATTCCATGAGGGGGCTTGTGGTAGCCATTAAGGGGCAAGAACCATGGCTGGAAAGGTTTTCGAGCCGGATATTATTGGCCTACCCTCAAGCAAGAGGCACATGACTTGAAACAGAAATGCGGAAAGTGTCAGAAGAATGATTCGGTGCCTCACCGACCAGCGAACCAAATCTCTGCCATCCTACCCACTCTGCCATTCGACAAGTAAGGCATGGATCTGTTGAGACCTTTTCCAAGGGCTTAGGGGCAAAGAAAATTCCTCATCGTTGCAGTAGACTATTATACCAAGTGGATAGAAGCTGAGCCTTTGCAACTATCATTGAAATACAGGTTCGGCAGTTCATCTGGACGAATATTATCACTCGGTTRGGGATACCCCAGGTCCTTGTAACAGACAACGGGAGACAGTTCGTTAGTGAAGCCACTAAAGAATATTGCGCTCGGTTTGGCATCAACATCCGAACAACCTCGGTGGATAGACCGCAGACCAATGCGCAAACAGAAGCTGCTAATAAGGTCATCCTTCGGGGAATCAAGACAAAATTAGAAGGCTTCAAGGGTACCTGGGTCGATGACCTTCCCGGGGTCTTATGGTCAGCTCGGACAACGCCCAAGGAAGCCACGGGACATACACCATTCTCCTTGGTGTACGGTAGTGAAGCCGTTCTGCCGGTTGAGGTCGGGATACCCTCCCCTCGGATAACCTTCTATGATCAAGACCAGAACGAAGAGTTTAAAAGGATCGATCTCGACCTATTGCCTGAGACTCGGGGAAACACCTTGCTGAAATCCATCTCCTATAAATAAAAAATTACAAGGTACTTTAATCGGCGAGTCAAGACTCGGGAGATTCGAGTGGGAGACTGGGTACTACGAAGGTTCGAGGCCACAGTTAGGAAAATATGCTTGGCAAGCTAAACCCCAATTGGGAAGGCCCTTATCGGGTSACTAAGATGATCAGGCCTGGCACCTACAGACTCGAAGAAGCCCATGGCAAGTCCCTCCCTCGGCTATGGAATGCAAACAACTTACGCAAATACTACATCTAAAGGTCAAGACTTATTTACTTTTATTTTCATAATATTTAAATGCAGTAAAACAACAAATCCCTCTGTCAGGCCATCCTAGCCGGATCCCTGGTCGAGCAACGCTCAGTTAGCATTGCTATGACTAGCACTCGTTGTAATAAAGGCATTAATAAAAGTCTTCCTTTTGTGCAATTAGACATGTATTTTTCATACCAAGTTTTCAACCTCGGGATTAGACCCGTCCACCTTCGGGGCAACACATGCCTCGGAGGCATCCCATCGAGGCAAAGGTAAACAAGCTACCACTCGGGAAAAAGCAGATAATAAAACCAAGCAAAGTGAAAAATAAAAGCAAGTATGGGAACTCGGAATAATCAATTTTTGCATAAATGAAAGCCAGACTCAGCTGGKAAAAGTCTACAAATATTCAACAATAAGAGTCGGGATTATACACCGACTGTTAAGACTTACAAAATATTCATAAGTTACAATTTTTGGTCAGAACATGACCAGCAAAGAAAAGCAATAAAATTTGCAATAAATGAAAAGCTGAAGAAGACTACTCAGGGGAGCTGGCAGAGTGCTCTTGTCCGTCCTCCAGCTCCTTAGCAAAAGTGGAGTGACCCGAGCCCTGGCTAGCTTGAACAGCCGCTTGACTAGAATAACCAATGGCAGCAGCAGCAGCAGAGGTAGAAGCGGCAGCAGCGGTTGTAGCAGCACTTGCAGCATCCTCCTGACGGGCTTGGGCAGCGGCCTTTGACCTCCTCTCTTGCAAGGCTGCAAGCTCTGTAGCCATCAGCTCGTCATACTTCTGGCGCAATATAGGCCACTGCCCAGGAATGACAGCCGAGACAGTAGACTCCAGGTTCCCCAAGGCATGGTCAACCCCGGTCTGAAAGGACTCCCAGCCCAATTGGATCTTGTACTTTCGACCTTCGGGAGTAGCAAACCAGGCATCCACCATTGCCTTCCCACCATCAGCCAATTTCTTCCTCTCCTCCTCGAGAGACTTATTGATACCTTCAATAGTGGCATTCCTTCTCTATGATTCTTTTTCTCTTCTCAGTCAACTGCTTTGCTATAGTACAGTCCTTGTCGATGTCGGAGTGGTCATCTTTCCACCTCTGAAGCTCGTCCTTTTCCTGCTGTAGGGACAACAATTCCTTGTCCCTCTCCTGGATGACATTTGTCTTCRGAGCCAAGGACCTCTTGTTGGCCTTGTGATGCAGCGACAAGGAGTGCATACGGACAGTCAGCTACAAGGGAAGAACACACAATAAACACAACATTGCAAAGTGCAAAAATGAGAACAAGTATATAACATCGGGAAGGCGAAAGTTTACCTCCAGCACAGCCTTCTGCAATTCTTCAGTCTCTCGAGCCCTGGCTTCCTCTTTCATAAGCTCGGCTACATCCTCCTGATGGACCACCTCCGACAGAGCAACATGGGCTCTCTTCTCTTTCCCTTTATCCTCTAGTTGAGTAAGGGGGACCATTGGACCAGTCTCGGTGTCCCTTCGYGGTCGAAATTATCAAAGTTGTCCACCAAAGTAGGCCCGGTGGGAGGAACAGGAGGATGCTCTTGGTCAGGGTCGGTCTCACGGACCCCCTCCTTCTCAGAAGACATATTCTTCTTCGGGTTCTACAAAACGGGACAAAAGTGTTAGAAAGAAAACAGCCAAGTGTTATAACTCAAAATAAAGCAAGGACCAAGGACTTACATCGAGAGCACCCGGAACCGAGAGATTCCCCGACTGCATCTCGTCAGTCAGTCCAGCAGACAAGAACTCTGTAGCAACGATATTCCCAGACATTTCGAGATTGCCGAATCTACCAACCTCTGCATTAGTGGCACAAACAAGTTAGTATATACTATACAACCCAAAGAAGGACCCTACCAGGCGACATCTTCTGGCTCAAACGACACATAGCCAAATAGTGCTCATTTTGCAAGATGTCACAATCAGGTAGCCATTCCTTGATCAGGTCAGGGAGGGCATAAGGCTCCTTATTAGCCCACTACTTCTCTCACGAGAAAAAGAAGGCCATCACACCCTCAGATATGCTCATCGGAGGAACGTTATAATTCAAAACCAAGTAAGGACGGTTAAGTGTCCTAAATCGGGGAAAATCCCAGGTTGTAGGCCTGTAAACAAATAAAAACTCCCGTCGAAAACCTTTGCAGCTTGACCGAGTCCGACCCAACACTTTATACGYTTTCCGACATTGGAAGATCCACCATCCTCGACCATATAGCTCCCCTTGACACTCAGATAGCTTGAATATGTTGCGGAATAGGGTCAGAGTCGAGGGTTTCTACATCTAGTTGCACAGTGACAGAAAGGCGACTATGTGCACAACAGAATTGGGCATAAGCTTGTGAAGGGCCAGGTTATAACTATCTAGAATAACGGGGATGAAAGGATCGAGTGGAAACCAAAGACCCATCTCCAAATGGCCTCGGTAAACTCCAATAGTACCCGAAGGAGGAGTAATGATCGACTGATCAAACTCCGGGGCGATATATCGATACGGGGGGGAAAGATAATACTTAGTACTCTCCAAAAAACGCAGCTCCTTCAGTACCCGCTGCTAATAGTGTCTCTCGATGAAGAAGGATCACGGGCCTCTCTCGTTGTCAGGGACGTCTTGACCAGATGTGAAAGCTCTAGCCATTTTGTCAATTTTATAAGTTACCGTATTATCTACAAATTTTTGAAGAAATTGGGCACAGTCATTCCCCTTATTCCTACAGACAGTTATTGCCCAAGGTCTGAGAATCCCCTCWAACTCCTCTCCCTCAGGTTCGGGGGTCAAGGGTGGAGTCTGGATCGGGATACCATCTAATATATGTTGGTCGTTCACTACACTCGAGATGGTGGCACCATCGGGCAAAATGGCATTGTCTAGATACGGAATCCCATCCACAAGGTCATAAATATACTCCTGCACCGGGGGATTATTCACAACAACTGTTGCAGGAGGATTATCTATAGGTCCTAATTCTAAAGGATTATGTACGGGCTCGGGCTCGAGCCCGGGCATGTCATCTATGAACTCAAGCTCAGGCATATCATCTAAGTCGGATCCTAGCAAATCATCAATGGTTTCTAACTCGGGAAGTTCATTAGAAGCTACACTAATACTAAGTTTCAGGTTAGAAAATACTAAACCTTGGGTCGGGGAATATACAAGGGTACTATCAAACTAGGAATCAGAGGGGAAGTTGGCCATCATGCAATATACAAAAAAKCTAAGTCAAGAGGGTCAGAAGGGTTACGTACCTTAAGTCGGGAAAACTAGAGAGATGAGAACGTACTTCCTCAGTGGTTCCAAGCCCTTCACCAGACACTGTTGCCCCAAAGAGAGAAGCTCCAAGAAAATCCCTTTAGAGAGAGAGGAATCTCTAGAGAGAGAAGAGAGTAAATCTCTAAAGAGAAAAGAGAGTAAACTTTTAGAGAGAGAAGTAAAGTTTTGGAAATGGAAAGCGTGAAAAATGAAAGGAAAGTTACTATTATATTATATAAGCAGAAGAAGGTGAACAGTTACCTTGACACGTCACATATTGCTATTAATGGTAAAAAGACAAAGAAAAGTGTTCAGGTTCATCCCTCCTCATTGGAAAAAAAAGAGATCATCCTTCCCGAGCTTTCACACTTGTGCAAAACCCAGACACAATTGACCTCCCTTCTCCCAACTTCAATTCTTCCTTTCCCGGGGCTGACACCCTCGAGACCTAAGAAGTCATTTCCTCCTTTCCCGGGGCTAGCACCCTCGGGATCCAAGGAACCCCTCTTCCTTTCCCGGGGCTAGCACCCTCGGGATCCAAGGAGCCAATCTTCCCTTCCCGGGGCTAGCACCCTCGAGGTCAAGGGAATCATTCTTCCTTTCCCGGGGCAAGCACCCTCGGGATCCAAGGTGCCCTTCTTCCTTTCCCGGGGCTAGCACCCTCGGGATCCTAGGAGTCCTCCTTCCCTTCCCGAGGCTAACACCCTCGGGATCCAAGGAACTATATGTCCCTTCCCGGGGCTAACACCCTCGGGGATCAAAGGAACCTTTCTTCCTTTCCAGAGGCTAGTACCCTCGGGATCCAAGGAACCCTCTTTCCTTTCCCTGCGGTCCAAGGATCCAATCTTCCCTTCCCGGGGCTAGCACCCTCGGGGTCAAGGGAATCACTCTTCCTTTCCCGTGGCTAGTACCCTCTGGATCCCAGGAGTCACTCTTCCTTTCCCGAGGCTACTACCCTCGGGATCCAAGGAACCACTCTTCCTTTCCCGGGGTTGCTACCCTCGGGATCCAAGGAACCACTCTTCCTTTCCGGGGGCTAGTACCCTCGAGACCCAAGGAGTCGTTCTTCCTTTCTCGGGGTAGGTACCCTCGGGGCCCAAGGAGTCGTTCTTCCATTTCCGAGGCTGGGGCCCTCGGGACCCAAGAAACAGATATTCCTTTCCCGAGGCTAGCACCCTCYGCATCAAAGGAACCACGACTCCTTTCCCGGGGCTAGCACCCCCGAGATCTAAGGAGCCACTCTCCTTTTCCCGAAGCTGGTGCCTTCGGGAATTAAAGGAACTACTCAACTTTCCCAAGGCTAGCACCCGCAGTTCTGAAAGAGACCCTCCTCAAGCGTGTAAGGTTCAACCAAAATCATCAAAGCCCAACACTTGGTCAAATTTGGGGCTTATTAGCCCCTGACCGAGAAAACACCCCCAAGGCTCAATAGTCAGCCAACTTGGGGCTTATTATCCCCTCGAGATTCGACAAATATTGGGGCTTATTAACCCCTCGGGGTTCAACCAACATAGGGCCCATTAGCCCTCGGGTTTCGAGCATCATGGGGCTTATTAGCCCCCATCGGGCAGTGGCCTTGGAAAATCGGCCCCCTCACCGAGGGGCTACACTTGAACCAAAAAACCGAACTACAGCCTAGGTGACCTTCCCGCATCGGGAACACCGTCTCGGCACGATCTTTGGTCTGTGACCCTCGAACAAGCAGCCTGGTCAGCTCCTTGATTAAATCCCTGACCGAGTACCCTCAACCTTATAGGCTCGAGAATTACACAACCAAACCGAGAGAATTAAGCATAATTCCGCTTGACACCTAACCTCCCTCGGATCTCGATATAAGTATCACACGTGGGGCTAATTGTCCCTACACAGTTACTGGTTGCCACATGGCATCTGGTGGGTCCCACTCGAGTGTTGGGGAAACAGGTGGGCCCCACATGCCTAGGTAATAAGGGCACCCAAGGGAGGTAGGCTCCAACAGTCACTATCAAAAAGGCACTCTGACAAAGCCACAGAAGATAGTTGTACCTTTGTCCCACGTTATTCAATTATAATACTTGTCCCACATTGGGAAAATCACCAAGGTCAACCTCACCAAACCCTATAAAAAGGAAGTTGGTGAGCCCACTCTAGGTATCTAATTCTGAACCCATCGAGTACAGTCTAGTGCCTATATCTAGCTTGCCCGACCTTCAGTTAGGTCTCCTTGCTGACTTAAGCATCGAAGGGGCTTTTCCCGGAGATCCCCCGGGTTAGTCACCTTTGCTTGTTTTGCAGGTTAGCCGGAGGAGACTAGTGTCCATTCTTAGGACGTTGACGAAAGACACGTACGTTTCAACTGTCATCCCCAGTCATTATTATTCATCTTAATACTCCACTATTTTCTCTGTAAGTTCCTTGAACAGGAACAGATTCGATCGCTAATTTCATGAGACTGAACTGAACTGCTCCCGATAAAGAAATAAACGTTTTGGTTCATCATCGAAATTGGCACTAACTGAACTAAATTGGACTGTTAGACCAAAACAACTCGTTAGAGCGTGAATTGAAATAAACACGTGTTTAAATGAACCAAAAATTATATCGACAATCCGTTTTGACACCCCTACATCATGTAGCAATGTCTGTAATGATAAAATTCGAAATAAGCACTGAGGAGGAAAAGAAGAAATTGATATTCCACCAGAAAACAATTAGATCAATAAAAAATAATAGTACGGAGTACTCGAATAATGTTTCGAAGCATTTGCACATGAAGGTACAGAGTATATTATATTCCTTTCATTTACTTTATTCTTTACGTTTAATTTTTCACAGTTTTTAATGCAAATATTTAAATGTCTTTTGACGAGAAAATATTTTAAATATTTTAAATATTTAAATGCTAATATCTTATACTAATACTGTTTATTATAAAAATTATAAAAACTAAAGTCCATCTTTAGAAAAACCTTACAATATTTTTTTGGAAAAATGGAAACTAATAATCCCACCTTTTGATGTATGCTCTCAATAATCCGACCTCAAAGTAATTACATAATAATCCCAACTTTTAGGGTGGTCTTCCCAAAATAATCTAAACTCTCATTTTCTTACATAGAACAAGCCAAAAATGTATCAACAAAASCAACAAAAATGACAGTTCAGATTAGTTTGGGAAGACCACCCTTAAAGTTAAGATTATTCTGTATTTACTTTGAGGTCGGATTATTGAGAGCAAACCACCAAAAGGTGAGATTATTAGTTTCCATTTTTCCTTTTTTTTTTAAAGGACTTTACAATATGTTATATATATGAATATATTATTTCTTATAAGGAGTATATATTCATGATTTTTCATTTTTAAACTTTATCTTTCGACTTTCATTGAACGTTAAAACAAACCATAAAAATTAAAGTGAAAAGAAGTGATTACTACGTTTTTTTAACAACTGCGGAGTACTATACTTCCTCCGTTTCTCAAAAATTGCATCACTTCGGTTTTTTAGGAAAATCGAGGCAAAATTTGGTGAGTGATGAGGTGTGTAAGTGGGGACCAAAAAAAGGAGATAAATTGGTTAAAGTAGATGTATTGATGAATATTTTACTAAAGTAGCGGGAGAAGAAATAGTATTTTAGTTGTGGTCCCCACATAAAACAGAGAGGAATTAGTATTTTCATTGTGGTTCCCACAACAAAATTAGAAAGAATCAAAGTGAGACAATTATTGTGAAATTTCCCTAAAAGAAAACTGAGGCAATTTTTAAGAAACGGAGGAAGTAGTTGAATTGGAAATYACTTTGTAGTCTACTTATTTGATAGGATTCAAGTGTTTTAGTTAGCTGTCGGTTCAGTTTTGCAATGCAACATGGTCTCCAATTATTTTGTTGGAAAATGACATTGTTTAAACAATCTTTCAGATTAAGGTCTATTTACATTAACTGAAATCAACTGGATTTAAGTGATTGGAGATGAAKTGAATTGAACTAAATTTAATGGAGCTGAACTGAACTGAAATGAAATATTTAACTTTGGATTAATATTAATCTTGAGATTACTTTATAACTATTTATCTATATAATAATGAGATTAATATTTAACTATTATTAATAATATATCTTTGGAATAATATTTAACTTTTTAACTTAGGTTAATATTTAACTTCGGATTTAACTATTATTAATAATACAAAGTATAACTTTTGATGTGGCCCGTAAAGCCACGTGTCGCATGTACAGTGGTCATGAGGATCTAACATGGTCCAAAAATACATGCCACGTGTCAGGAGCCGAGTGGRACTTAATCTGTATACATTCAACKAAAAACCGGATGAATACGGTAAAGGAAACAGCTTAAGCAAGCAAGCAGATAAATCAATGCTTAGGATGGTGACAAGTGTCACGCATCCAAGCCCTCAAGGTACAAGGCAAAAGCCTATAAATACCCCTTGAGAGGCTTCATTTACACAAAAATTTTCATATACACTTGAGAGCATTTACTCATACTTAAGCAAGTATAGACGTTTCTCTCTCTAACTTCTCTCTACATTAAATTGCATTAGGTTCTTTCCTCCTTCCTTTACTTACTTAGGCATCGGAGGGGAGATAATCCGAAAAGGATTATTCTCCTTCTTGCAGGTGCTAAGGAGCCACGAGAGACTTGAAGTGCCAAGCCATCTCGAGAATCCAAGCCAAGGTCAGCTCCGTTGAAGTAGCATTGACGGGAAGCCTCCACCCTTCTTTCAACCCTGCAGCAGAGGAAATCTTGTAGCTTGCCAAGCGAAGACTTGCTACAACATTTGGCGCCGTCTGTGGGGAGGCGATCTGAAATGGCTTCAAGGGATGATCAAACCAAACAAGGAAGGAACACTCCTCCATCTTCTGAGAAAGAAAGCAACCCAAATGGGGAGAACCACCCCGATCACTCCGTCTTCCACGGTGAGGAAGATCTTGGCACCTACATGGGAACAGAGCTCTCCCTCCAAGACTTGGATGGAAGATATGTTACACTTGATGTGCTAAAGAAAGAGATAAGCACGGGAGTGTCCGAYGTATTGGATCGTTTTGCAGAGCAGCAAGACATGAAGGCACAACTCCAAGCCCTCAAAGAAGAGAATGCACGTTTGAAGGCTATGCGAGAAGGAAAAGCAACGGCCGGTGGTAGTGAAGATCCTGCCAAGATTCAGGCCATAGAATACAGCACACCCGTGGTACCCAACATCAAAACTACTAAGGTCAAGCACCCTACCCCCCCAAAGACAAAGGGAAGAATGTTGAGACCCACATTATTCCCATTGAAAGGGAGAAGAGTCAGGTTAGGATATACCGCAACACTCCTAAGCCTCTTTCCATTGCGCCAACGACTCAATCAATGAGGGGTCCATATCGTGTTAACAATGATGGTGATGATGAGTTGTCCAACAAAAGTCATGAGTCCGAGGATGTTCGAGCACTTATTGAAAGGAAGAAGTAAGAGCGTGAAGCTTCTTCGATGGATGCCAGGACTATCATCCAGAGAAGGAAAGAGCAGGCTGAGAGCCAAGATGCAAGGAGAGTCCWTGAAAAGAAGAAGACTTAAAAGCTTAAGCAAGCGACTCATGATGATGAACATTCCCTGACAGGATCTACCCCATTATGCACCGATCCCTCTAATCGTTCTCTCAGAACGCATGGACATACACATCGTTCCATCAGTCATCACACCGAGCGTCATCAGGATCAAGAACCAGAYGTTRGTTCCCACCGAAGTGGGGGTTATCACCGAAGCGGTGCTAACCAGAACGCTGGACTCGGGRTTCCGTCCCAAAGGACGGAGGGGAGGTTGCAAGGACTTCCCCTCACCGACAAGAGTCCTATGATGGAACCACTGATCCAGATGATCATTTGGCAACTCAATCTCAGAAAGTTAACTTTCTTTCCATCGATGCCTATGATGGAACCACTGATCCAGATGATCATTTGGCAATGTATAAACATCTTATGCTGACCACCCAAGCTGATGACGCAACGTGGTGCAAATATTTCCCAATTACCCTTAAGGGGTTAGCCCAAAGGTGGTTCAGCGGCCTTCCAACAGGTTCCATCCATAATTTCAATGAGCTAGCTTTTCTCTTTACTCATCATTTCATGACGCATCGCCAGGAGCAAAAAAGCAGCTTACATTTGGGGAGAATTCAGCATCGACCCAATGAAAGCTTGAGAAGCTATGCTAAACGTTTCAACAATGAGACTCTTCAAATCCCTGATCTGCTAGACCGAGTGATCCTAGATAATTTCTATCGAGGATTGGATGAAGATAGCCCTTTCAAATTTCAAATGGTAAGGCAAAGGGTGCAAGATTTGAATGAAATGATGAGGGAAGCTGAAGCGTGGATACATGCTGAAGAAGTCTGCGCCGTTAACAAGGCCAAGGAGAAGGTAACTATTCCCTCCTCCAAACCTCAAAGCAACCAGGTTCAACGAAGTGGAGGACATGACAAGAAAAGGTCTGGCACCTGGAACATAGAGAAGGAGGGCACTTCTCAAAAAGGAACGACTAGAAAGAAGAAGAAGTTCAACTACACCCCCACCGTAGAATATACCAAGGATCTTTTCCATGTGTACAAAGAGGTTAGCAAAGATGTGCACATCGAGGATCCCCCATCAATCAAGACCGAGTTAGACACTCGGGACAAGTCCAAATACTGTCACTTCCACAAGGACATTGGTCATGTTACCGGAGATTGCTTCACGTTACAACGAACCATGGATCGTTTAGCACATCAAGGGAAGGTGAAGAAGCATCTCATCAAGCGGTTTCTGAAGAAACCCTCAACTAAAGATGATGCCCTACACAGCGAACATTCTGACTCCGGAATAGTTCATATGATATCTGGGGGGTTTGCCGCTGGAGGACCCACTGTTGAGGGTCAGAAAGAGTATGCAAGCAGGCTACCCRGGGTAATGGCTGTTGATAGCGAAGCCAACGCTAAAGAAGTATTCCTTGACGTTCTAATCTGTGAGAAGGATCGTGGGGAGGTAAGCACCCCCCATGATGATCCTCTTATTGTTGAAATGAAGATCGCGGATAAGTGAGTCCGTCGAATCCTAATCGACACTGGGAGTTCGTCGGATATCATTAGCTTTGAATGTCTTCYGAAGTTGAAGTACAATGATGATGATCTAGTCCCTTGCCATAATCCAGTTATTYGATTTGGTGGGGGTGTGATCCAACCAGTGGGGATAGTAACTCTACCTCTCCGAATGGGAAAGGAAGACAAATGCCGACATATGAAGGTTAAATTTTTGGTGGTTCAGAACATGTCGGCCTACAA
>SNQN01001779.1:72003-86970 GCA_008642245.1 Bassia scoparia | reverse complement strand
GACGAGTCCAAACGCTTCAAGGGAATGTTTATTTGTACAGGATTTGGGATGATGACCAAGTAACCCAATGGACTCACCAGAATTAATTATTCATGGATTGGGCGGGCTTTGGTCACACTTGACTCAAAGACTCATGCATGACCTAACATGACCGTCTTCCTATTGTATGAACCTAATGCAAATCTATATGAATGCATGGTCATCCTTTTCCCCTTTTATTTATTTTTTATTTTTTTTCTTTTTTTTTTTGGGAAAAAGAATGACCTTTTACAAAGTGATGGTACAATATGCAATGTATGTTGAACCCTATGTCTAACTAAAGACGGTCATGATCTATATGCTTATGTGATGCGTTAAGTCTAATACGTACAAGGCTAAGAGTCCTAAGTCACATATGCACTTCAAAGTAACACGCAACATGATTGATGAGTTCAAACCACCTAGGGTCCAGTTCTAGGAGCACTGATGGTCGTGGGTTAAGTCAAAGATGTACCATGCCTAAAAGTAGAGCTTGGTCCAGTTTTCACCACTAGCAATTAGCGATGTATGGCCAAGATACCTTTATGCACACGCATCAGTAACACGTACACACACGGATGGGCGGGATAGGACTTGCCTTAGCCATGCGATTAATTAACCACATGCAACCAAGGTAGTATCCCCCTTTATGGTAGTCTCGAGCATAGAACATGCCCATATCGAGACCAAGGTGCCTAAGTTTGTGACCTTATGCGCGGGGTCAACATGCAAAATGCAACAAAATTCAATAAACGTGATGATGGAATTACGAGACTTTTCAAGTCTGTCCACTTCACCTAACGGTGATTATCCCCAGTGAAGTCGCCAAATTGTAGGACGTGGGCCGCGCCCTCGCGTATAGCGGGTGCGCGGCTTGGTACTACATCGAGGTGCTTTGCGTGGGCTTGAGCCACGGAACCCGCACGTGAGTGCGTGGGGTAGTGTTGTCGAGTAAGGGGAGTCGCCACCGTGTGCCATATATAGGTTATTCACGGACGCCCGAAACGTTGGTGCCAAAAACAATGGCCCACGTCCAATCCAATAACCAGTCGTCGGTTCGGGGACATGGTACGAATCAGATCTGTAACCCAATTCGCCGCATGTAGTGGCCTCTACTCGGTCTCATTGCAATTCCATTCATCACGGTTATTGAATGCACATAACTTACGTTTTTAGCACCTTAGAAACGTACTACCCTAAAGATTATACGAAAGTGTGTTTCTATTATGTCAAGAACTACCTAACCTAGAAATTGTGACCACTTTGCATTAATCAAGTTAAAACGGTGCCTAAAAACCGGTTGTCATAGTTAATCTGCTTTTAAAGTGATTCACATAATTTTCGGTCTTTATTTAGCAAAATATATACAAATGATACAACAATGACAATGCGAAGTATATGAACTTCAAAATATATATACAAACCAATCTTACCCTAAATCTGCAAAACAAAACAAAAGTTAGTTCGTAATAAAAAACGAGCAAAACGAATCTTCCGCCTTAATCGCTATATAGAGACAAACAAAACAAATGTTAGTTCATAATAAAAAACGAGCGAAATGAATCTTCCGCCTTGAATCGCTATACAAAGATAAAAATCGTTAGTATTGCAAGTGATAATAATATGAAATGAATAGAAAAGAACGAAACAAACAATGAAAAACATTGAAAACGTTAATGACAATCCTACATATTTACATGGAACAATCAAATAGTGAGTTTCTACATGTTGGTTTAATTAGATCGAAACTTGTAATAGTTATTAATTAATTGAGAAAAGAGTATGTTTAGTGGCGAGTAATCTCAAAAATAAACCTTGTTATTGCTTGTTGAATCGAAACAGAATCAATGCTTAGAACTCAAGAACGAATGTATTTGGAGTGTTTGAGAGAGTGAAAGAGAGAATACTGCAAGTTAGGGACGGAGAGAGAGAGAATAGACGTCTGTCTTGAAAATCGTGGTGTTTGGAATGAGCAAGGCAGGCACGTATTTATAGGCACGAGGAAAAACGAGGGAAAAAACCCTGCATATATACGCAGGAGAGCTGCGTATATACGCAGGTGGCCTGCGTATATACGCAGAGGGGCTGCGTATTTACGCAGGCCTCTGCATATACGCAAGCCTCTACATATATATTTTTTCCAAAACTCGAAATATTTTGATTTCCTCCGATTTTATTTCGTGATTTGCCTTGATTCGACGCACC
Source organism: Bassia scoparia (assembly GCA_008642245.1). NCBI lineage: Eukaryota > Viridiplantae > Streptophyta > Magnoliopsida > Caryophyllales > Amaranthaceae > Bassia > Bassia scoparia. The sequence goes on along the minus strand of SNQN01001779.1, from coordinate 84,747 downwards.
TAGACACCCTTGCTCTCCAAGCAAGGAGATCTAGAGTGTTCTAGAAGGTTCCACGTATTTCCGGAGTATTTTTGTGTATTTTGTATTTTTTTTTTTTTGTATTTTCTGCGTATAAAAACTTATAAAAATCATAGAAAAATGTAGGAAAATCAGAAAAATAATCTAAAAAATACTGGTGAGCTCAGAAAAATGTGAAGAGTGTGATGAAAAGTGGAAATTATGGAGATCACCAATATAAATTATCTTAAAAATCTAAAAATAGAAAAGAAAACCTAAAAATAGAAATAAGTTAAAATAAATAAAAGAAAATGTTTTTGCCCCTTTTATTTGTCCTTTGCTCAATAGTTCCGAGTATGACCCCACGTATTTTCAATTTTTGTGAGTTCAAAGCATCTTTTCTAAGTCGAAACAATCGCGAGACGCGGRATGTTTCATCACTGATTACTCTTTTGGGGAGACACTTTTAGGTGTCTACACATATTAATTGAACTCAAAAGTACAAGGGATAGAATTGCAGGCCTACTTCTCATTATACTATTTTTTACACGGTTTTCTTGTATTACTATTAGGTACTAAGGAATGGTAACTATATGCTGATAAGAAGCAATCACATCCTTGTCCAATTTAGGAGTGATAACAATATGCTGGTAAGGAGTGGTAACAATACCCAACTTCTTCCAATCTGGTAGCAAACTATTCGTATGATGAGCAATAATAATATGGTCCTCCCTACTAGTTTTTCCACTCTGACTTCCTCGTTAATAACTCCACTAATTATCTTGTAATTATTGTTGATACCGACTTTCTTTTTCTCCAATTACTTTTGAATGTGGATTATATCTCAGGGATGCAAAAAATGGCAGGCATATAAAATCTGACTGACTTGGATGTTCTACTCTAATAATAATACAAGTTCTAACAACAAATAAATATTGGATAATTCAACTAAACTGGATATGTAATATTGTCACTATAAAGAACCATATAATCCAATAAAAGTGTAAATTCAAGTGGTAAACAACCTTATACAAAACAAAYTTTACCCCAAATTGGGAGGGTTCATACCGGATTTGTGAAGTTCTTAGAGATGGAACTTAGAGGCTTGAAGCCTCTGATGGAAGAAGATTGCCTAGGGCATGGGATGTAGAAAACCTGAAAAAAGTATTACATGTAGGGCCAGGAGCCTATCTTATGTTTTGAATGCCACCATCTTCCTTGTAATTAATTGGCCTTTAGCCAAGGGAATGAAATGAGAAGTTATGACTTCCTTTGATTCATATATTTTTCATTTATTTTGTGACTATGTTAATTTTAACAAAAGACGTCACTTACAAGGACAAATCCTTCTAAGAATAATGATTAAGAGTTGGAGTTTAAGTCTCAAAACTCGATAATAATGACATACCAGGACAAGTTTCTGAGGTTTATAAATTGAAATCTACGACCTAGGTTAGGGGCAAGGCCCTTAAAAATTTGTTAACGGATTAGTCCGGGATAAATTCCCAAAATTTTTGATAATGGCTTAGGCTAGGGGCAAAGCCCTACACTTATACTTTGAAAAATACCAGGAAAAGGGCAAGTATAAATGAAATACCAAACCAACAGGAARCAACCGGCATGATCGAATTGACAAGAGGAAAATGGCAAAGCCTACATAACATGACAAATCGTCTTAACATAAATGTAAGTAATCTCACTCATACACTTTATTTGATTGCAATTCCGTTTAAATATTATAATTTCCTATTTCTTACCGATAATGGAACTCCTACTACATGGAGAATGTATACAAAGGCTAGTATTCGTCGGTGAAGGATAATGTTGGCCGACTATCTTTGTCGGCAAAAGACAAGGTAAGAGAAAGGCAAATAAAATTGGCTGACTAACCTTGCCGAGTTAGATGGCAAATATCTCACCTGAAATTTTCATTCACTACATTGGTTGTCTTGGTAAGTCAAAGGGAAATTTAAACAAAGGAAAAAGATGAATCGACAAGAAAGAAACAAGGGCAACGGGCAAGCTTGAGGGCAATTAATATGGTTGATTGACCTGARAATGACACTCCTGTTGAGGCTCAGGCAGAGATGGCAAGGGTTTAGGATCATAAATTTTAGATCCATTGGATTTGGGTCGGGTTTGGGTCCAAAGTTGAATGGGTCGGGTCTCGAAACATCGGACCTTACCCATAGACCCAKTTAATAATTTTTTATTTTTTTTTCAAAAATCCTAAACTTTATTGCATGAATTAACATGATTTTGTATGTGTTTGAAACTAGTGAGTTGGACTAGTGAGAATTTATGTATTTTGATGATGAGATCGTGTGAACAACTTATAAGTTGTGACTTTGAATTTGATATGTTAAGGTTTTATGAGGTATATTTATATTTAAGCAATAGTCGCCACTAGTACGAACATATAAAATAGGGAAAAATAATTAACTGAATTAAAATGTTCGATTTAAACATAAACTAAGAAAGACCCATTTAGAACCTTGTAAAGACCCATGGACCCATCAGACCCAGGTCCAATATTTTCAGACCAACAGATCTAGGTCGGGTCTTGATCTAAAAAATAAACGGGTCTGGGTCTATGCGAACTCGACCTAGACCCGACCCATTGCTATCTATAGTCTCAGGTCAACCAACTTAGACAAGCAAATTTGTCGCTTCCCCAAAAAGAAGAAAAGACTTGGAAACTTTAATAAATATGCAGAGAAACTTCGCAAACATTTCTGGCGAGGTAATAACTTAGTGTAAGACCCCGAAATTCCGAGGTCGGAATTGGCAAACCTTGGGCTAGGTTCTGCCTTGGTTGACACTATCGATGGTCGATATGTGTGGTTAAAGCATACGGTGTGTCTTTCYGGCATGGTTATTGCCTATGTGTGTGAGAATGGCCCTATGGTGTGGCCATGTCCGAGCTATATTGTGCCACATGTGGGAGCGACGCTTAGCGACGCTAGTGCCGTTGGGGCGCTAAGCGCACCACAAGGCGCAAGGCGATGCTATGTTCAAGCTAAGCGGAACATGAAGGATTCTAAGTATGGTCTTAAAGTCCCTTGCATGTTAGCTTTGAGTCTATGGAAAACTTAAGGGTCGTTGGATACTAGTTGTTGATGTTTCAAGCAATCGTACGGACTGTATGGCTTAACTCTTGAATGGGTGTCTTATAGGAGAAGAAGCATTCATTTAATTTAACCTCTTTAGGGGGAAGGTCCTCTCTTGGCCATGGGCGGTACCCATAGGCAAGGCCCCTAGGCTATGGGCCATGGCTAGAGGTGTGCCTAGAACTTGTGTGGGCAATGCTAGGCACTATGAGCATATTGGTGGGTGTTCGGGATTACGGTTGGCTCAGGATTGTCGGTACTTGTGGGCCCGTTGGTGTGCGGACGCTTGGGTGCACATACCTCGGTCTAGGTCGGTGCTAGGTAGCCAAGGGCCACACCTCGTGACATGGATGGTCGGTTATTTGGAAGGCTATGAGCCTAGGATGCGTTTGGGTGCTTACTTGCGAAGCGACACCATAAAGTAGTGCGATGGCGCACATGCGCCTCACATGGGAGTTGGTTTAGATATGGGCATGATAGATGAGATAGAAAGGCTGCTAGGCAAGACAAAGACGTGGCTACATAGGAAGCATTGCATGGATCACTGACATGGCAGCAAGGCATTACATGCAAGGGCTTGGCAAGGATTGATGATATGGCTCATCTAACCATTGTGATGGTTCGCAGGCATTCTGTTGGTTGGCAAGCGACATGTGGGTTGGTTGAATGGTGAGATAGCYTCCTTCCTTCAAGCAAAGATCCCCGAAGGGTTGCGTTCAAGCATTGGTGCCTTTTCGTGAGTATGCATGCAGTAGTCATTGTGTGCATGACACATCGTCGCTTGAAGCGACGCGTCACTTCACCCAGGCAGTAGGGGCTTGTCTCTGCCCGTTTMCTTATATATAGGTGATCTTGGGGGTTGTCTAAGGCACACGAATTCTCCCCCTCTCTTGTACATTCTGATGCTATCAATGACATTCGATTGGCTTTGCGGGAATTCTATCTTTCATTAGCCTCATATTTACATAGTACATGAGAGTTTAGCTGACTAGCAAGCGCTAGTGCTATCACGGTCCTTAGTCTCAAATTAGGTAGTTATAATTTGGTATCAAAGCTGACATTACAGCTGCGTGTGTTTATGCCTTGTGGTCTTCATTCAAAGAAGAAGTTTAAGAAAGTTGCCCTCCCTATAGCCCCATACTTGCGTGAGATTATGGKTGTGGTCTTCATTCAAAAAAGGTTGACGCTTTGAAGGTTACAAAGAAGTAGGATTATGGCTGTTTTATTTGCAAAGGTCAGCACTTGGCACGTGAGTGCCCAAAGCATTAAAATTTGGTTGTAGTCTTGGGCGAGGACGATGCGGAATACGTACCTTCCGAGGAGTATGATGTCTCCCCCTGACTTGGTGCGATTATGTTGGTCGAAGAAAGTGGTGCTGCGACAAAGGATTGACTACTCGTTGGTTTGGTTTGACTTAATTTTATTTCAGTTTGTGTGTGATTATTATGGATTTCTAACATTTGTTTTTAATGTTGTGTGGTTTGCAAGTGGCGTCATATGCAATGGTAGAATGCATTTGTCACAAAAGTGTGTGTGAGTGGCATCATACACATTGGTAGAACGTGTTTGTCACAAGTGTGTGTGAGTGGCGTCATACACATTGATAAAATGTGTTCGTCACAAATGTGTGTGAGTGACGTCATACACATTGGTAGAATGTGTTCATCACAAATTTGTGTGAGTGACGTCATACACGTTGGTAGAACGTGTTCATCACAAGGTTATGTAAATTTGTAAAAGTGGGTTGCTTTTATGATTTTACGATGGTTTGTATCTAAAAACTTTGCTTGAATAAAATTTAAATTTCGTGTGGTGTGAAATGGTTACCTCATTTGTTAAGGTAGTGTTTCCTTGAATAAGTTGATACTATTTAACACACGATTATTTACCGAGACATGGTGTCTTGGTGTGGTTTTCTTTGTACTCAAGGCYTGGTGTCGTGGTGAGTTTTGTAGCCCAACGCGGTGCTGTGGTGAGTMTGTACCAAGATGATGCTAAGGGTCATTATCGTGTGATGATGGACTTGGTAGAGTTTTGGGAAGGATGACACTCGAGAATCTGCCTCTAAGGGTACAGGTTTGCCCTCTCTTTTTGGCGGTGAATTGATGTGTTGTTCAACTCTTTGTTGGGCATGCGTGTGGCTATGGGACATTTGCATGTTTGAAAAAGAGGTTCTTTGGTTGTGGTATAAGTGCGGGTAGGGTAGGTGCCTTGCTTGTACGAAATCCCTTGGTTGGGCCAATCTTAGTTCGTATGGTCGGACAAGGTTGCAAAAGTTCCTTGGTTTAGCCAATCTTAGTTCATATGGTCGGACAAGGTTCAAAAGTCCCATGGTTGGGCCAATCTTAGTTTGTATGGTCGAACAAGGTTGTAAAGTCCCTTGGTGGGCACCACTTGTTCGTATGGTCGAACAAGTTATAGAAAGACCCTTGGTGGGCCAATGTCATCCATATGGTCGGATTTTGATTGTTAATATCCCTTAGTCGAGATTGGTTTTATTGTTCATATGGTTGAACAATGTTCTTAATTGTATGGTRGATCAAGGATGACTTAACGTGGTCATCAATCTCATATGGTCGGAGTGGTTTGTAAGACCCCAAAATTCCGAGGTCAGAATTGGCAAGCCTTGGGCTAGGTTTGGCCTTTGGTTGACATTATCGATGGTCGATATGTATGGTTAAAGCACGCGGTGTGTCTTTCGGGCATGATTATTGCATTTGTGTGTTGGAATGGCCTTATGGTGTGGCCATGTCCGAGCTATGTTGTGCAATGTGTGGGAGCGACGCTAGTGTCGTTGGGGCGCTGAGCGCGCCACAAGGCACAAGGCGATGCTATGTAGGGGTGTAAATTGGATGGACTGGATTGGACTTTGTCAAGTCCAAATCCAATCCAAAAATAACTGGACTTGATTTTTTGAGTCTGAGTTCGATGCAAAATTTGTTTGAGTCCGATCCAGTCCGATTCGAATAAATTTTCTAAAGTCCGAATCCAATCCAATCCGATCCAAATTTTCAACGATATTTTGTTTTCTACTTTTTATGCAATTAAATGATAATTATACTTGTTAACATATATACCCTATTAAATAAAGTCATAATAAAAAAAGGGCAAACATGCCTAAAAAGCATTACATTTGAAGTACCATATAACATCACAAAGTAGTTAATTAAAAATAAACAAGCCTAGATTGTTCAATGTTATCAATTTCAAAGACAACATAAATTACATAATACTAAATAAATTCATAATAATAACATAATACTAGTAATGTTCATTCAACTACCATCTCCTCATCATCAACTAGTGCCACCTTAGCCAAGTCTGCAACATAAAACAAAAGGAATAGTTAGTAAAGAATACAGAGTGAAATATTTTAAAAAATGATTTTATATAAGTTATTATTTTTTACTTTGTTGAAGCTTCTCAATGTCTTCTAAGCATTCTTCGACATTAAGAGGAATCGAAGCACGTAACCTGCAATCTTGAGTACACCCTAAGCTCTCAACAACCTTAGGGGAAAGAGAGCTTCTAAATGGATCAAGGACCCTTCCTCTAGTGCTAAAGGCGCTTTCAGAAGCTACTATTGAGATAGGTATTGCCAATACATCCCGAACCATCCGAGAAAGAATAGGAAACCTTGGTGCATTAAGTTTCCACCAAGCTAGAATATCAAACCCCTTATCATCTTCCATCTCTTCCTCTTCCAAATACTTATCTACCTCTGACTTTGTTTCCCCATCCTTTTCAATCTTATGCTTCTTGTACTTAGACTTTAATGCTTCAATTTTCTTCTGAGAATTACAATCACCCTTAAAGGAAGAAGATACTTCTTCCCTAGCAGCAAACTTATATGGTTGATCAGGACTATAGCGATATTCCTCATACATAGCATACAAAGTAGTCTTCAACTTTTGTGCCAAAGTCATTGTAGTGTATGAGTCATATATCATCTCAGATAACTTATTCAACATAATCAAATTTATAGCGAGGATCAAACACAACAGCAATCAAAATCATCATGTTCATTTTCTCCGGATCTCCCCAATATTTGTCATACTTCACCCTCATTTGATAAGCCATTGAAGACATTTCTGGATCATCTAATGTACTTAAATCTTTCAAGAGGGCAGCAACATTAACAAGTTCATGGAATAGTTGATTTGCAGTAACATACAAGCAACCAGAAAATCTTAGAGTGAACTCATAAAATTTTTGTAGAAATGCACTTAACATTTTCACATTAGCAAAATCATCTTCACTAGGCTTTCCATTCCCATCCCTCTCTGATAATTCTAGGTCATAATGAGGATCATCTCCATCATATCTATCAAAAGCACCCTCAAGTTGAAGAGCAACATCCAACATAATATAAGTAGAATTCTACCTTGTAGGAACATCAAGACTAAGCAATTTCTTACTTCCAGTTTTCTCATCCACAACACATTTTTTTAAACTTTTGTAACCTAGRTGGAGATTGCTTGATGTACCTTACAACTTGTCTAATACGTACCACAGATTCATTTGCACATTTTATACCATCCATAACAACTAAATTAATTATGTGAGCGACACAACGCATATGAAGAATCCGACACCCAAGAACAGCAGTATTCCAAGATTTAATTTCCTTTTTCATATAAGCCATGGAAGTGTCATTCGAACTAGCATTATCAATAGTAKTACAGAAAACATTCTCAATTGCCCAATCATTAAAACACTTCTCAACCAACTTACCAATTTCCTTACCCTTGTGGCTAGCAATTGGATAAAAGTTCAATATTCTTTTTTGTAAATTCCATTCATTGTTAATAAATTGCACAGTAAGACACATAATTAATTTGCTGAATTAAAGTCCATGTATCAATGGTAAAAGAAAACTTAGATGTATTCTGCTTAAGATAAGCCTTTAGTTTTCTCTTCCCATTCAAAAAGTTTTCATAACAATCCTTAGCAATAATATTCCTTGGTAGCACAGAAATATCTAAAACCTTCAGATTCCACAAACTTAAAAGGAAGTTCATCCATAACAACCATATATGCTAAAGCCTTTCTAATAGCATCACGATCATACTTATGATAAGTCAGTCCACTTGAACACTCAGTGACAGGTTTGAATGACAACCTAGTTTGATTAGAGTCTTTTGGAGTATTATAAGGGTATTTTGAGCATCTATGAAGATGAGGCCCAACAAGAGCTTGTTCTAGATTTCTTAGGATTATAATTATACTTTAATGAATAATACTTACATTTRACTTTCAGTCCATCTTCACATTGCAACTACTTAAAATGATCCCAAATTTTAAAATGACCCTTCATCTTCTTCCTCTTAGTGTTCTTTGGAGTGACTRTTGTTCCATTGGAAACATCAAGATCGCCGTCCAAGTTAATGGGATCAATAGGTGTAGATTTGTCGTTTCCAGCCATAAAAATCTGATAACAACCAAGTAAATTTATGTTTCGAATTTTAGAAAAATAAAAGTATATTAAAGTAGAATAACATAAATTGCATCAAGATTATGCAAAATAAAAGATGAATTAGCTATTTACCTTAAGTCCCTTAACGATTTGATGCCTTGATAGGAATGCTGAATAAAAATGGTGTTGAAAATATTGAAGAATGAAAAATTGAAAAGAGAACAAGGGTTTTGTGTTATGCGACAATGAGCTAGTGAATGAAAATTAGAGAAGGCAATAAGAGAATAAGGGTTTTACTAGGAATTTTTAAGAGTTATGGTCTTTATGAGCTTGGATTTACAAAGCCCATTTCTATGAGATTTTAGTGTTTTAACTTTTAGTACATAAAAATAATTATATAAATATAAATATATATAATTAATGTATATAATTTAGACTTATTTGGATTTTTGGACTCCAGAGAGTTGATTCCAAGTCTAGTCCGAAAAAAATTGGATTTTGAAATTTGAGTCCGAGTCCGATCCAATGAGCGTAAGAGTCCAATCCAGTCCGACAATTTGGTCTGGATTGGATTGGACTTRYGACTTTTCAAAACCAATTTACAGCCCTAATMCTATGTTCAAGCTAAGCGAAACATGAAGGATTCTAAGTATGMTCTTAAAGTCCCTTACATGTTAGCTTAGATTCTGTAGAAAACTTAAGGGTCGTTGGATATAAATTGTTGATGTTTCGAGCAACCGTACGGACTGTATGGCTTAACTCRTGAATGGGTGTCTTGTAGGAGAAGAATCATTAATTTAATTTAACCTCTTTAGGGGGAAGGTCCCTCTCTTGGCCATGGGCGGAATCCATGGGCAAGGCCCCTAGGCCATGGGCCATGGCTAGGGGCGTGCCTAGCACTTGTGTGGGCAATGCTAGGCACTATGAGTATATTGGTGGGTGTTCGGGATTACGGTTGGCTCGGGATTGTCGATAGTTGTGGGCCCGTTGGTATGCGGACGCTTGGGTGCGCGTTCCTCGGTCTAGGTTGGTGCTAGGTAACCTAGGGCTACGCCTCGTGACATGGATGGTCGGTTATTTGGAAAGCTATGAGCCTAGGATGCGTTTATATGCTTGCTTGCGAAGCGACACCATGAAGCAGTGCGATGGGCGCACATGTGCCTCACAATGAAGTTGGTTTAGATATGAGCATAAGACGTGAGATAGCAAGGCTACTGGGCAAGACCAAGACGTGGCTACATGGGAAGCATTGCATGGATCACTGACATGGCAGCAAGGCATTGCACGTAAAGGCTTGGCAAGGATTGATGACATGGCCCACCGAAGCATTGCGATGGTTCYCAAGCATTGTGTTGGTTGGCAAGTGACATGTGGATTGGTTGAATGGTGAGATGGCGTCCTTCCTTCAATCAAATATCCCCGAAGGGTTGCGTTCAAGCATTGGTGTCTTTTCGTGAGTATGCATGCAGTTAGGGGGTGAGCAGAACCGGGTACCCGTCATATTTTGAGGGAACCTGAACTGGAACTGGCCGGGTCTCAAAATTTGGAACCAGAACCGAAGCCAGTTGTACCAYTTCCCAGATTTTGGGAACCGGTACCGAAATCGCCGAAACCGAGTACCCAACTCATATTATTTATATGTTGCGATATAATATTCTGATATGAAATTATGAATCATATAATACCACACAACTACAACCTATAAATCTTCAATGCATTAATTATCATTTTACAAGCAAATTAAGCGTCAAACTTTCAAAGTTTCAAGTACATATTAAACTTTTGAGCTTGTAAAAGATAATTTTTAATAGTCCCCTGACTCCCTCCAAGGCTCCAACTTGGAACAAGTTAACAATTAAACATAAAAGTTCACACACAAACCACATGAAAGTTCTACAACAATTTTACATAATAATTTCTCAAATTACATACTAACAAAGCCATCCACATATCCACAATGGCTCATAGTTCCTCATACAACTTATTGAAGCTCATAAGTACAACTTATACAAGCTTTTGGAATGTCAACGTTCTTTGCATACTTGTAAGTTGTAATAACACCTTCCATTCTTCTAGCACCTAAAATCCAAAAAAAGTTAAAAAAAATCAGCATGCTTCATACCTTATYAATATTTAATATAATCAATCATTCATTAGCAATATAAGAGAATATATATGAAGAAACAACCTTTGAATCAATTGTCTCCAACCATGTCATCAATTTCGGTGATAACACTAGTTTTCAACTCTAAAACATATAATAATAACAAGATTAGTAGAAGTAGTAGATAAGTCATAATAATAATAATAATAATAATAATAATAATAATAATAATAATAATAATAATAATAATAATAATAATAATAATAATAATAATACCACTCAGACAAAGAAAGATTGAAAAGTAATATTAAACAAGAAAAACGTGATACCTTCTTCATATTTTTCAACATCTTCCAAGAATCTCTCAATATCCACGCATATTTTTGATGCCCTTAACCAATCTTGAGCACAAACCAATGCTTCCACTGTCTTTGGCCCCAAGCTACTACGAAAATTGTCAAGTACACGACCCGATGTGCTAAAAGTCGACTCACTAGAAATAGTGGAAATTGATATAGCTAAGACATCCTTAGCAATTGTTGCCATTACCTTGTACTTATCCCTTTTTCCTTTCCACCAATAAAATGTCAAAAGATTCCCCTTCAACCCTTTTCTCTCGAGCATCCTCTAAGTATGAATCCAATTCACTTTTCTCCACAACACTTTCACCATCTTCTTTATCAAATTCATCATAAAACTTTCTCAATTGCTCATTGTTATTATCCAAAGGTGTGTTGTCCTTAACATTAGTTTCCATAGTTGAATGCATGAGATCATTACTTGAAGTGCAAGAAGTAGCAAATGAATCATAAAAATGAAACAACCTCTTAAGCACTTCATATATATTATCACACATACTATCAACTTTATTATGCTCAAGAGGGAAAAGTTTTTTGAGAGAAAACTTCACAAACCTAAGTTTATAGCGAGGATCAAGAACAACGGCTACCAACATCATGACATTTTTCTRACCAAGATCTCCATAATACTTATCAAACTTTTCCCTCATTTGACTTCCCATTTTTTTAATATCAACATTTGAAGACTTTTCCCATTCCAACAAAGAAGTAAGCACACCCAAAATCTTATGAAAATACAAGTTAGAATTGACATACAAACTTCCTGACATCCTCTTAGTAGACTCATAAAAWTGCTTCAAACACATAGCCAAAACTCTAGATTTAACCCAATCTTCTTTTGTAGGAACTCCTTCTTTAAGTTCATTACTATAATCGGGATCATCTTCTTTATATCGATTAAAGGCCTTTTCAAWCTTTAAAGCAGTTTCAAGCATGATATATGTAGAGTTCCACCTAGTAGAACTGTAGAAACATCAAGACACACAGAACCTTTATAAGATACTTTGACAACCAAGGTAGCACGAGCAAATGACTTAGCTCATGAGGGGGAACTCCTCACATATCTAATAGCACTACGAATACGACTAATTGAGTTTTTAACCATATAGATAAACCATCTTTCACAATCAAATTTAAAACATGGCAAGCACATCTCATATGAAAATATGAACCCTCTAGAACAAGCTTGTCTTGAAAATTTGTCTTCAAGTATCCAACAGCCACATCATTAGAACTTGCATTATCTACAGTTAAATAAGATAATCGYTCCTCAATCCCCCATTTCAAAATGCATGCTTCTACCACCTTCCCAATCTCTTTATCTTTATGACTATCCATTAAACGAAAGTTTAAAATCCTWTTGTGTAACTTCCAATCATCATCAATAAAGTGGGCAATCAAACATAAATAATTGAAATTTTGAAAGGATGTCCAACAATCAGTGGTTAAAGATACTTTTGACTTTAGACCTTTAAGAAGACATTTCAATTTATCACTTTCACAAACAAACAAATGTTTAACATCCCTTGCAACAGTAAAACGTGGAGGCATATTAAACTTTGGAGTAGCTTCATGACAAAATAGCCTAAATCCTTCATGCTCAACTATAGAAAATGGTTCCTCATCTATAATGACCATTTTTGCCAAAGCAAGCCTAGTAGCATGTTGATTGAATTCCCAAGTAGATACTTCTGCATCAGATGTAGGGGATGGTTTAAAAACAGAAATAAGTTTCTGTTTTTTTATCAATGTTTACCG
>SNQN01001779.1:8887-61105 GCA_008642245.1 Bassia scoparia | reverse complement strand
CTTTTCCACCTTGGCCTCAATTCTCTCGGCTTCATTGGACGCCACCTTACCTTGCTTCGTCTTCAGCTCATCATTCTCCACCATCAACACCACTACCTTTTTCAGGGCAAACCGATAGTTCCTGTTTCACTCGACAATCCTTTAAGTTAGAACACTTAGTGTCTCATTGTTCTTGGCATCGATTGTTGAGGCCCGCGAGTCCAGAAATATGTTATATATATTCTCTCATTGTTTAATCATGTAGACTAGACATATAGTCTTTTTTTTGGTATTARGAAGAAGAGTTCTGCGTCTTTGAGAAGTGGACTAAACTCTCGCGAGATTTTGCATATATAGATACCTCAATAAGCAACATCTTTTTCAGCTGCAATTTTTTCTATTCAAAAGGTATGAGACATTAATTAGGTGCTTGAAACCCTTAATCACTCAAGTCAGCCCCAATTGATGATGTGCACTTACTCTATTCGATAAAGAAAGTACTCCGTACTCTGTAATCCATTTGTTAAATGTATGTTATTTAGCCTGATCTGATCCACCAAGGTAGTAAATAATAAAATCAATCATGTGCTCTCTTAATTTATGTGTTAGCACAGCAAAGTTGCAATTTGTTAATGTTACTTTCTAATGAAACAAAATTAATGGGGCAGAGTAGTTAAGATGCTAGAGTAGTTAAGATGCTTAATTAAAGAAATTTTTGGCCTTTGACAAATGTGCGCATTTTCCACTAACTACCATTAAACATTCTTGGACTCTTTTGCGCCACACTAACTAAACAAATGAGTATTGAGTAGTACCACTTTCATCAGCAATTTTAAACAAACAATTATTTCCAGTTCATTCTGATTAGATCAACACTCTTGAAAGCAGAAGTAGCTTAACAAGAAAATTAACATCTACTGTTTGATCATTCATATTGTGTCTGATCTGAGAGAGTGAGGTGAGTTTAGTTATGGCTTTCGAGTTTGTATGTGGGATGTTGGCATCTACTGTTGTACAAGAGTTGAACGATTCAATCGAAGCTGCAAGCTCTTGAGCTGAGTTATGTAGAACTTTCACAGGGAAGGGGAAAAGGAAAAGATTATCAAAGCATTGATGAGTTCGACAACATCCAGAAGGGGCAGCAGTAGTGCTGTTACTGTCAACAGGAGTGGTACTAGGGACAACGCTGCTGGTGTTATTGTTTTGATAGAAGGCATGTTCGGGCTGGGGAAAACATTGCTGGCTTATATGATCAAMAATGACTCCTACATTGGGCTGAGTTATGACCATGTATTATGGGTAAGTTTGTTGGGGGATTTCGACTTGATAAAAGTTTTAAGCCTTATGATGAACCAAGCAGACATGGAGCAGGTTCAACCAGAGTTTGTGGTCAAAACTACTCGTTTAGCGTCCTCATCACTACTCGTAATCCTAAAGMTAACCACTCAATAACTACACTTGGAAAAAATCCTGTCATTACCCATTAAATGAAAGAGCTCTCACAGGAAAAATGTCAGTTGATCATCCTTGAGGGAATTCTCTTACTGAACCAGCAGTTGAAGTCCAAACGAAAGCATAGTATGTATGAAGAGATGGCCCTCAAAATAGCTGAGAAATTTTGCAAAGGTGGCTTACCATTGGTGGCCAATGCCATCAGACTCCACCTCTACTCTGAGCCTTATGATCGATGGCCAAACATGCTATCTGCCAGTTTTCAAAAAACAGATTTTTCCAGCTTTCAGAATAAATCATGCAGATTTCTCAAAAGGCCTGAAAAGTTGTTTCTGCTATCTTTCTCTTTTCCCCATTGGCTTCCATTATAACAAGGAAGATATAGTGCGGTATTGGAAGGCAGAGGGTTTCACTATGCAAGGGCAAGGACATCTAGGGACAGGCGAGCCCCACCACACTGCAGCTTCAGAAGAAATGTGGAATCATTTGTTTGATGAGATGCTATCCACAACTAGAAAATCGATTTCGGCCGACCGTCGTCACCGACCGAAAATCGGTCGGTACCACGATTTTCGGTCGGTGACGACGGTCGGATTTTCCTTCGTCGGTAAAATCGTTTTCACCGACCGATTTTCGGTCGGTGAAACACTACCGACCGATTTACCGACCACTTTATGGCTCCAAAAAAAAGGAAGAAACCATTCACCGACCGATTTCATGGTCGATCGGTGAATGGTTTCTTCCCTCCAAAATTTGGAGGGTGTGATTGTCTTTTACCGACCGAAGTGGAATTAGTCGGTATTATCGACTGAAATTAGGTCGGTAATTTCAATTTCCTTGCAAAAAAATTGGAGGTAATCCCAAGTTACCGACCGAATTTCGGTCGGTAAATTCATTTTGCGCCAAAAATTTTTTTTTACCGACCACTAGTCGGTCGGTAATTTCATGGTAGGATTTAAAAAAAATATAGCAGTGCATGCACTGCCTGGTTCCGTTCCCTATCTTCATAAAAAAAAGTACATAGTAAATTTCTACAGGCTTGCTGTTACACTTTATCAATAATCAGAAATACACTCATCCACATTACAATGATTACATATATACATACATACAAGTCTATACTGTAAGTCTGTAACCATACTATTTAGTATTTACAGAAGAAACACAATATGAATGCTAGTAGAGATGATGACAGAAGTACGGGGCAAATATGAAAGAAACTAGTCTCAGTATTGTCCATGGCCGCAATCTTCTATCTGTAGTAGCGCGGCGCTCTCATGGATCAGATCAACTCAGCAGGTTGTTTGATAAGCTGCAGCAGAGTTATCCTAAACTGACAAGAAATTATACTTTAGACTCTTGGTGAAAAGATGGATCATGTTAAAAAGTGCCAAAATATATGTAATTGGGCTGGGATCATATGGAAAGTTGCCAGATTGAATCGTGAAACAATGAGGGCCCTGAAGACAAAATCTTCATTCTTTTATTTTTTATGCTATCAATCCAGCCAACATGGTCTATTTCATCCACTGTCTTATAATACTCCATATCAATTCCCGAACAATAATATGTATTCGATTTTTTTGAGTATCACGCATTTGCCAATTGCACAAAGACTAAATCATATGAAGTATGGATAAGTAAGCTAATGTTATTTTAAAACATGAGATTGGACAGAAAAGGCACATAAAGTAGCTCATTGACTCACAATACATTTTATTTCTCAGAGAAGTCATGGTTAGCAAAAGCAGACAGAATTGGGGAGTTAGAACTTTACCCTTCAAAAACATATAGGAATCCCGGATAAAATTCTCATGGAGAAGAAAGTGAACGCGTACAGGACGAAAAATTTCAAGTGCGCCATAATGTCACATCTTGAGGTTGTACAAGGAAATTAAAAATTAATGCACCAAGAGGAAGTAGTAAGAGTGTAGCCTTATACGTGTATCAGGCACCTAGCATTATACTTAAGATCAGTAAGATAATGTATCAAGCGAGATTCCAACAAAAGACACAAAAACGATGCAAAACTAAATTCAGTGATGGATGAGAAAGCCGTAAGTTCCAGTTATGTGAGAGCAAAACGTTGCAGATGAGTTCATTTTATTTTACAAAGTATTGTTGACAATGGTTACTACTTCTGAATATGCTTCGCAGGCATTTTAAAGAACTGTAACAGTATTGCTTATAAATATCTATTGTTGTTTTTTGTTGTGGAAGTGAACTGTACAATAGACTTATGTTGATGAAAAGGTTAATGACTTTGATCTTCATCGCTTCATACAGTAATAATAAAAAATTATAAATGATTATAAAAAAAATCAGCACAACAGAACAAAAGCCGCTCGAAATAAATAGTATATTGACAATTGCAGATCAATACAGCAAATTAGATTCTTGCACTATAATACGTAACATGTTAAACCCTAAAGAATTATAAGATAGTATCATATACGAAGCAGTTGATAAACAATTAATTCCAAGATATCTCCTATACATAAGGTAAGGATACGCTTTTGACAGGCATCGCTGGAAAATGCTGGATCGAGATCTCTCAGAGAAACTGACATAATTGTAAATTTGGAAACTATTCAAATATGTAGGCAGCAGACTTTTAGCTTCGGATAAAAAGAAGAAAAAACACCTGTGGGGAAACAAGAAGTCATTACAGTTCATTAAAAAATTGGCAAAAATAAATAAACACAAGAATGGTGTCCAAAGCAGAATGACTAGTTCATAGAGCAGAGTTGGAAGAGTGACATAAGAACAAAGACAAGGACTGTAAAATTCTAAATGTTGCACCCTCTTAAGAGTGACACGAAAGAAATCAAAATTCAGCAAGCAAAAATAAATCTATTTTACTGCGTTGACTTCTAGTTCATATTTACACAAATGAAAGATCATATTTGACTTCTGAAGTCAAACCTAGTACCATTGCTAACTATTTTTCAGGACAGATTCATTTTCACACTAGGATACGATTCAACTCCAATGATCATGTGATTGACTGTGAAACTCGAGTTTCTTAACACAATCAAAAGACATTAACTTCTTCAGCGCTTATTTTGGAATATCCAATGTTGCGAAATAGTTACATACTACTGCAAAGTTGATTAGTAACTTCGAGCAAGCAATAGTATGAAATTAAGTTTTATCTCATACATTCGAAGAGAAAGCTAAAACAATTCAACAATTGATCCATTAGTCCACAATAACATAATACTTCATATTAGGGCAATGAAAATTAATGATGCAAAGAATCAAATTACATAAATTTGATTTTAACAACGTATATCCATAAGTAACCGCCTTAAAAATGCCGAAAAGATTTCTCTCAAGCCGAATTACATAGCTATATTCCATAAATATATACTCATTTCAAACTTTTTTTTTATTGACAAATTACTTCCAAATTTAAAGTTGTGAAGAAAACACAACCTCAAAACCTAATAGCATACTCATTTTCAATAATTATTATGATCAGCAAATCAACAAACAATATACAAGTTCGTTACCACTTGAATACTGAATTTTGCGTAAAGATTACGGTGCGATGCAGCTTTTCTATATGTTCCTTTTCTCAAAAGTGATGTATTGACCCATTCACCGCGTAGATTGATAGATAATACTGCAACATGATCAAAATTGAAAGAATAATCATAGATAGTATAAAAAATTACAAAAAGAAGTTTACACTTTGTGAAATTATTAATAAATAGTTATTTTAAAATATAAAAAAATTCAGTTCTAAAAAATTTACTTTACACACTTCAAGTAGCTGTCCCATATTTGATTCCATGCCACAATATTTCTATTCATCCTATAAAGAAGAAAATATACCATTTGACATAATCACAATATTTGTCAAAATAATAAAAAAAGAAATGCACATTATCACAATTTAAATATTTATGGGAATTGCAAGTTTTGCAACATATGCTAGAAACTATGATACATAGTCCATACTAGAGACAATATGCCTAAATGGTATAAGCTGCAAACATAGCATAATAGAAGTCAAAAGAACACAGGAACAGACATGGCAACCTAATTACAAAAAAAAGAAATAGAGGACAATGTGAAAAAGAAGACAAATAAGACATATAATTACACATCGAAAATTTAACGCAAATAAAATAAAACCATCTTAAACACTTAAAAGCAGTAAAACACAAACGAAAATTCTTACAACCAGATCAAATATCAAAGCTAAAACAACACATTAAATAACTTCGAAAAATCAGACTTTGAAGAAACAGATTAACCGCCCAAACACAAGAAAACGCAAAATCAATAAGAATTTTTAGATCTAAACCAAATAAAAATATTGTGAGCCAAAAATCAATTATTCTTCAAAAAAGAGCAAAACCTAACCGAAATTGGGGAAAGGAGAAGAAGAGTGGTGGTGGTGGAGCAACAACGCAACCGCGGCAGCAGCGCAACACAGAACAGTGGCAGCGGCGCAGCAGACCGAGAGAGGGAAGGGAGAGAGAGGGAAGGAGAAAGAGAGAGAAGAGAGAAGAGAAGAGGACGGCGCCGATGGTGGGTCACGCCGGTGACCGTGACGGAGGAAGGAGAGAGAGAGAGAAGAAGGAGAGAGAGAAGGAAAGAGAGAGAGAGAGGAGTTTGTGAGTTGTAACTTGTAAGTTGTGAGTTTGTGAGTTGTGAGCTTAGTCGAAGAAGAGGGTCGAAGAAGAAAAAAGAAAGGGTTTTTTAATTTAAAAAGAAATTACCGACCGATTTTCAATTCGGTCGGTGTACCGACCGACATTTCGGTCGGTAAATTTTTTTGTTTTGTTTTTTTATTTTTCGTGCTGATGGAGGGAAAGTGTTGGGCAATAAAAAAATCGATGATTTACCGACAGAAACATCGGTCGGTAAATTACACCGACCGATTGCGGTCGACGTCGGTCGATGTTACCGATCGATTTTTTTTCGGTCGATAGTTTCGGTCGYCCGAAATCGATTTTCTTGTTGTGATCGAGGTCTATCATAATCTACGAGCAAGAGCTACAAGTCTATAAAATGCATGAATTCATTCATCGCTATGCTCAATATGTTGGTTCTAACATTTTCCTTCMGATTGACAGTCAATTTATCAAAGCATACACCTCTTTGGAAGAAGCAGCTATGCCCTCTTCCAATGTCATTTCTCCTACTTGGTTTAGTAAACCTCGACATGTATCTTTTGTATGCCGAAACATTGTACCATCAATATTAAAGAACTTGGAAAAATGCAAGGGCCTGCGCACACTTGTTACCTTCCATGAGCACACAGAAATTAACGAGCATGGTTATGGACTATTTGGTAAGCTACAATCCCTCCGAGTTCTTAACTTGAGTGCAACTTGTATCACTGAGCTACCTGGATCAATTGGAAAKTTAAAAAACCTGCGGCTCCTAGATGTATCTTTTACAAATGTAGAGGTCTTGCCTACATCGATTTCTAAGCTCACAACACTACAAGTACTCACACTCACTAGTTGTTATATACTTGAACTGCCTAAAGATACTCATAAGTTGATTAATCTTGTCCATCTTGAAGTTGACATAAAAAGTTTGTCGTGTATGCCCCCTCACATTGGAAAGCTAACAAAACTCCGAACACTTCCAACATATATCGTGGGTAGTAAAGTAGGGTGTCGACTCACAGAGTTGAATTTCTTGAAGGAGCTTCAAGGATCCATATGCCTCACAAATCTAGAAAATGTTAGAGGTGAAGATGAAGCTATGAAAGCGAAGTTGTGCAATAAGAGATTCATAAAAAGACTTGAACTTGAATGGCATAGCAACCCAAAGCGACAACAATCGTATGGGATCTTGAAGAGTCTTGAGCCTCACCAAGATTTGGAAGAGTTAAAAATAGTTGGATATGATAGTGCTAAGTTTTCGAATTGGTTAAGTAGGGCAGATCCAAGCTCACTAGCATTCATCTAGAAAGATGCCACCAATGCAAAAGCTTGCCTCCTCTAGGTCAACTTCCATGTCTCAAAACTCTTCACATACAGGAAATGTGTAGCATAAAGCAACTTGATGATCAAATTTCAGGAGCAAGAGTGGACACCAGTTTTCTGGCATTAGAGTTGCTCGTAATTGAAGACATGGAAAAACTTGAAAAGTGGCAAGGAATAATGCAAATGCCTCGTCTGTGTGATCTCAGAATCTTAGCTTGTCCAGGTTTGCGTGCTCTGCCTTCGCTAAATCAGCTTGCTTCCCTCATAAATTTGGAAATAAGAGAATGTCCAGCATTACAGTCATTGCCAGAAGGACTAATGCCCCTGTCACTTAAACAGCTGATCATTGAAGGAAGTGATCTGCTAACACAAAGATGCCTTCAAGAAGGTGGCGCTGACTGGTCCAAGATCAGCTTAGTTCCAACAGTATTCAWTGACTTTGTTCCCATTGAAACCTTCACCAGCTACATACACAATACTAGTAGTCATGACTCTTGAATGATCTCACAATTGCTCAGATTTGTTTATTTCTACTGTAAGCATTAAATGTAATCAGTATGTATATAATTAGTAATATATTATTATTGGTGCCCTCTTCTCTTTCACCCTTGCACCCCTTGATTTTTCAAGTTTTATCACTCATACTTAGAGATGGTCATGGGTCGGATCTGGGCAGGGTCTAGATGGATTCGAATCCGACCCATGTTTTTTTTTMAATGGATCCATATCCGCCCTAGATCCATTGGGTCTAGAAATTTAAGATCCATACCCAGATCCGCTGGATTTAGTGGGTCTTGGGTCTTAAAATGGGTCTTCCATTATATAATTTTTTAAAGAAAAAATTAAGCATACAAATTAGTAATATATTATGTGTTAAAATTATACAAACTAGTGATATATAGAAACTAGAAAGAGTGACTAGCTTCTTAACCTTATTTTGAGAAAGTCCTAAAAATAATATAAGACATGAAAGAAATATTATATAATTTTAAATATATGGGTCTGTGGGTTGGATTTGGGTCTCGACTAATTGGACCCAGACCTAGATCCAGATCCACATCCGTTTTTTGTAGCGRAGATCCAGATCCAACCCATATCCAATGGGTCTAAAAAATTCAGACCAGACCCTTAAAAATGGATCTGGATCTTTGGATCTAGAGCGCGTCATGGACCCATGACCATCTCTACTCATACTTGCATTACTAGAACTCTGCATCATAGAATAGAGTACATAATATAAACATGAAATATCAAATCTTATGTATTCTATCAATCATCTAAGTTCATATGGATAGGGTGATCATGGAATAACAAAAACAAAACTACAAAAGAAAGAGTCTCATTCAATAGCTCAAACACATTATCAAAATAAAATTTCAAACATCTAAAGTCGGTGTGCATGCTATCTAGCATAATTTGGTAATTAACTTATTACTTTAGTCTCCGAAAGTAAGTCCCACATCAATGCCTACGTAGCTCTTATAGTGAGGTAGATTGGACGACTTTTGCGAGCGGCCTTTTACAAATAGGTAGTTTTTGGAGGACATACTGTCACCTGCCAACTCTTTGGCTCACACAAAGGTAGTCAAGCCATGTGCGCCACTCCTTTGTAGTCGGTCGCAAGATGAAMTCGGGTTTCCCTAAACCTTGTCACTTAACCTTGTGCCTGTGAATTCCACACTTAGCAAGACACAACCCCCCGTGTCTAGCTCCTAAGTATACGTCCCCTTGACGTATGAATTAGTGCGTAGAACAAGTCGTTTTAGCCCAGAGGCTCATAGCACTTCCCAACTAAGTGGCAACCCTGTGCCTAATGTAGCACATACAAAGTGGCTAGGTAATTGCTTGAGTATTCTAGAGAACTCCACACTAGAACACTCTACATAGAATTCTTGGGAAGGCTCTAGATCGGGTTCTTCTAAACCCATATGCCTCTCACCTCTCCATACCTTATCGGAAGCTTCTTGGACCTTTTACTCTAGGTGACCCAAATACCAAGTTTTGCCCAAATCGGAGCTCCATAGCCTTCACAATCGAATTGTATGACTTAAGTCCAATCTGGGTGTCTCCTAAGGTTAAAAGCATTCATTTAATTTTAGATGTGCTGCTTGGGCACCACCATGGGCAACCCCCTAGGCCCCCTTCTACGCTCATTACAAACATCGCCCGGTGGACCGAGTGCCACTCAGTGAGACAATACAATACGCTGACTTCTRTACCATGACCTGTGATCACTAGAGCCATCTTCTGGATACTAGTGTGATGTAAGCCAAAGCTTAGCGTGATCATCAATGGCAGAAAAACAGAGTAAGCAGAAYAATTGATAGAAGAGAGAGAAGAGGAAGAAGGAATTTGGGAATTTTATTATTATTGATCAAATGAGCTATATACTGTATTTATAGTACATTGAGAATGCTAATAAGAATGCTAACAAGTAATGAATAAGCTGGATTAATCACCAACTAATTCTAACAAACAGTTAGTTATTTCCCGCCAAAATTGACTACCTATATCATATCTTCCTTCATCAATAAGACTTGTCCTCAAGTCTCAAGTACATTAAAGGTGTAGCTTCAATCTCCACAGCATTCTCCCATGTAGCTTCAAAATCAGCATATCCAAGCCATTGCACCAAGTACTGCACAACAGCATTATGGTGTTTCCTCACAGTCCTCCTACCCAAGATACCACCAATTGGTATCAACTCTTCAGCTACATCTTTGCCTTGAAACCATGTAGGTATATGAGRAGCAATAGGTAATTGACCATGGAAAGCCTTTAATATGTTATCACTGAGCGTTCTCCAAATAATGCTTGAGATAAGCTATCATTCCCTCTCTTCTTAGCAAACTTCGATCTATAGCCTCAACATTAGATTCCTTTGACAAATAAGGCAGGTGTAGTGGTAGTGGTTGGTTATATACAACCTCATATGAGGTTAGGTTGATGGCTGTGTGATAGTGAGTGTTATACCACCACTTAGCCAAGGGKAACCAAAGGCTCCAATCCTGAGGATTATCACCACACATACATCTTAAGTAAGCTTCCAAACACCTATTTACAACCACAATCTGTCCATCAGTCTCTGGATGATATGGATGATATGCAAATGACATGAGAAATTATGTGCCATGCAAGCTAAATAGACCTTTCCAAAAAGTGCTTAAAAGCACTGCATCCCTATCACTGACAATGCTTCTAGGCCAACCAAGCAATTTAAAAATGTTATCTAAGTAGACTTGAGCCACCTCCATAGCTGAATAGGGATAAGATAATGGGACAAAATGAGCCATTTTGCTAAGTCTGTCCACTACCACAAAAATTACCTCCTTTCCATTAGACTTAGGAAGACCACTCACAAAGTCTATTGTTATATCACACCAAACTTCTTCAGGGATTGGGAGGGGTTGTAGCAAACCAGGCTTAGCTGCAGAATCATATTTGGCTGACAAATGACAAATGACAAATGAGACAGTTCCTGATGAACCTTGTAACATCTCTCTTCATGCCCTTCCAAGAAAACACCTGCTTGATCTATTTAAGAGTGAGATCCCTTCCTGCATGACCACTTTCAGGCAGCTATGATGCCATTCCACCAATTTAGACCTAAGTGCTACATCTGGCCCAACAACCAGCTTATTCTTTCTTCTAAACATCTCACCCCTGATAGTATATTGCTTATAAGTAATCAGATCTTGCAATTCCTCAACAATAGAGACAAGATTGGAATCCAAGTGATAGCTAGCTCTGATCTGCTACTCTAAATAAGATGAAATGAGTGATAGTGCCATGCATAGTATCCCAGGTCCCCTCAGCCTTGACAAGGCATCAACTACCTTGTTTTCTTGGCCACTCTTATATTGTATTTCATWGTCATATCCCAAAAGTTAGAAAGCCACAGTTGCCGGAATGGTGTGGATACCTTTTGGCTAAGTAACCACTTGAGACTTCTCTGATCAGTTTTGATTATGAAGTGGTTTCCAGCCAAATACTACTCCTACTTCTGAACTGCAAAAACTATGGCCAATAACTCTTTCTCATACACTGAGAGTTTAAGCCACTTTGGACCCAAGGTCCWGCTAATAAAAGCCAGGGGATGATTTTGTTGCATTAATACAACACCAATTCCCTAGCCTGAGGCATCTGTTTCTACAATGAATTCCTGGTTGAAGTCAGGAAGAGCCAAAACAGGAGCATATACTAGTGCTTTCTTCAGATCTTCAAGATCTTCAAAAAGCAGCTTAAGAGCTGCATTCCACTGAAATGCTCCCTTTTTAAGCAGCTTAGTTAAGGGTTTGCAAATCATGGCATACCCTTTAATGAATTTTCTGTAGTAACCAGATAAGCCCAAGAAACTTCTTAATTTCTTGACAGAAGTAAGCCCAAGATACTCCACCTTTTCCATAGAAAATGAGCACTTACTCTCCTTGGCCACTAATTGATTCTGRCTCATGAGTTCAAAGACCCACCTCAAGTGCCTTAAATGATCCTCAATTGTCCGACTATACACCAAAATATCATTAAAGAAAACTAACACACATTTCCTTAAAAGTGATTTAAACACTTTGTTCATCAAGTTTTGGAAACTAGCCGGTGCATTAGTAAGCCCAAAGGGCATTACAAGGAATTCATAATGGCCAGTTTTGAAAGCAGTTTTATGAACATCTTCAGGGTGGATCCTTAGTTGGTGATAACCTAACCTCAGGTCCAGTTTAGAAAACATAGTTGAGCCAGAAAGTTCATTAATTAACTCCTCAACAATAGGAATAGGGAACTTATCTTTGACTGTCTTCTTGTTGAGCTCTCTGTAATCAATGCAGAGTCTCCATGTTCCATCCTTCTTGCCAACAAGCACCACTGGGGAGGCAAATGAACTGGTTGTGTCCTGCACCACACCTCTATCCAACAATTCTTGTACCAACTGTTCAATGATATCCTTCTGCTTAAGTGGATACCTATATMGCCAAACATTGACAGGAGATGAGTTTGGCAACAATGGGATCCCGTGATCAAAGGGACCTCTAAGTGGAGGCAAGTCTACAGGTTCCTGGAAGACATCCCTAAATTCTGCCTTCAAAGATGCCAATTTRTCATTAATCTGAACAGAATGAGATTCATCTTGCAATTGAAAACCTTCAATATCTCCCAACTGTATCATACACACTTGAGCTGCATTCTCCCATAGCTTAGCAGAAGGTGTTCCCTCCACCACCTTAAGCCTTTGAGGAGACACCCCTTTTAGGGTAAACTGCCTATCACCCAACTGAAAACTCATGACCAACCTCCTAAAATCCCACATGATTTGACCCAAAGTGCTCAACCACTGAACACCAAGCACCATGTCACAGCCTCCTAAGGGAATTAACATAACTTCAGCCTYAAATTTATGCTTGTTCATTTCCTAATAGAAATCCRTACACTTGGATTCTGGAAGAAGTTATGAGTGCTTCCTGAATCAATGAGAATATGAAATGGCTTTCCTCCAACCAACCCTAGAATCCACATAGTGTGGAACCCTTGACAACCTGACAGAGCACTCACTGATATGCATGGTTCAGGTGGAATCACTTATTCCTCCTCCCCTTCAGGATCAACCTCCTCAACCTCATCCTCTTTAAATGGGAATTTATGGTTCCTATCATATTTTTGGTCACAGTAGTAACATAGCCCTTGAGCTATCTTTTGGGCTCTCACATCAGCAGCATTGTATCTTTGAGGTCTTTGGTTGTTTGGCTTTGGGTTAGAAATAGGTCTTGTAGAAGGAGTAGGTAGAAGTGGTGGTTTTTGTAAATTAGAAGCAAAAGTGGATGAGTTATTTGGGTTTCTTGAAAAATAGGAAGTAGAAGAAGGCTTAAGGACAATTGGAAAGTGTGGCTTGCAATTGTTCTTCTTGCAATCGAGCAAATTTGACTGTGGGATTAAAGGCCCTAACAAAGGGTTTGATTGCTGGTTTAAGTCCACTGATGAAGCTATCCAGTACATACTCATCAGGCAATGTATGACCATTTTGCTTAAGCAAGGATCTCAAGTCCTCAAACTCATCAATGTAACATTCTAATGAATCCACTTGCATCAACTTATTAAAAGACTCAACAGCATACATCCCCTTATCATTTTTAAACCTGGCCATTAAATCTAAGATGAAATCATCCCATTCCACACCCCTTCTTATTGCAAGATAACTAGTAACCCAAGTTTCAGCTTTACTAGTCATGTACAATGAAGCAAGATTGACCCTATTTTCATCAGACACATTACATAAAGCAAAATACCTACTACACTTCTTGATCCAATTTCTAGGATTAGAACCATCAAAGACTGGAAACTGAACGTTAGGAACCATACCTTGAGGTTTGTGATGATTGAAACCATGCCTAGGAGATTCATGAGGTGTTGAAGTATCTCTTAGCTCCTAAACCAATCTGAGCAATTGTTGCATTTGCTAAGCTTGATCCTCCAACCTTCTTTCCATTGTTCTAACTTGTTCCTCCATGTCAGAAAATCTTCTTGAAACAGCACGAGAAATGGGTGCCAGAGTTGCAAGAAAAAGAGAAGAAAAGAGCAAGAACTTCCTTCAAGCAATTACACAAACACCTAGTATGCAATGATGGAAAGAGGATAGATGAAACAAATCCTTGCTAATTCAGAGTGAAACGCAAAGGATTGGCTCTGATACCAATGATGTAAGCCAAAGCTTACTGTGATCATAGAAAAACAGAGCAAGCAGAAGAATTAATAGAAGAGAGAGAAGAAGAAGGAATTTGGGAATTTTATTATTATTGATCAAATGAGCTACATACATTATTTATAGTACATTGAGAATGCTAATAAGAATGCTAACAAGTAATGAATGAGCTGGATTAATCACCAACTAATTCTAACAATCAGTTAGTTATTTCCCGCCAAAATTGACTACCTAACTAATTGCCTATATCATAGTGCATACAAGAATTTGCCATGACATGGAAATCGTGATTGTTACTTTATCAGTAAAATGCAGTACAACTATTCAAATTCTTTTTAGAAAAGATTCTCCGAAAAATTGTCATAACATCAGTGTCCCTCAAGTGAAATATCTACTGGTTTAAGACATTATAACTGTTTATGGTCATTGATAAAAACATACACATAATTCTCCAGAAAGAAGAACTCAGCTATGAAGTCACTGAGATATATCATATTTTTATCATATTTATGAAACAAAGGATCATAGACCTTTMGTTGATGATACCATATTGAAAATACAGCTTTGCACATTTCAGAGAGAAACAGGAAAAGAGTTGAGGGAAAATGAGAGAAATTTGAATTAAGTTGTAAGCAATGAAATGAATTACAGAAGGCTACAGTAGATAACTATTAACTAACTACTCTATAAGCATAGTAGCATCTGCACAATTTCTGATGAGTGGGAGGATATTTCTTCATAGTCGACCCAAACAGCTTGAATATGCTTCACTTTATACCAATCTTGGCCATGCAGCTTTGCACAGCTCAAATTAAGTAAGGGACTATCTTCAATCACTAGCTTTTCACCCTTGTGAAGGTCGATTAAGGCAATTTCACCCTTGTCATCTTGAGCCTGTAAGAACACATTCCAGCACCAATAAATTCAAGTAATAAACTAATTATGATCATAGTTATTAGTTAATACTAATAAGCATAAACTAATTACAACAATGTTTCAACTAATTTCAATAACCAAATAAACCAATAAATTCACATTTCCCAATTTCTTATTCAAACAACCGTTGTTCAACGTTCAGCACACATGGCATCACAATCCTAAACGAGAACCATAAAAACTATGATTCTCAAACTAACTAATCCTGCCTTCAGCAACATAAATTAAAATTAATATTAATATTAATATTAATATTAATATTAATATTAAAATAATCAAATAAAGTGTATACTGTAAAGTATTAAAGAGAAAATGAAAAGGCACTTACAAGTAAGCTTTAAGTAGCAGAGCTTGCAAGAACTCAAGAAGACGATAGTAAAAATGGAGGTAGTCAGGTTGACCAGGCGTGATCTCAGGCGTGATCCTGCCTTCAAGATTGGACCCATCTTCATCTTAAAGCCTAAAGGCCCAATTTCCTCCATCACTCCATATACTTACAAAATACGATCAAAATACATACAATTCACATACTTCATACGTATAAAAATACTAAGGCRTTCCATCAAGCCCATATACCTTATAAAGCCTAACAAGGCTCAAATTACAAGATCGTGCCACTTGTCACGAACTCATGGCCCCCAAAGGTCTATAAATATCTACTTAAATCCCAAAAATTCACACATCAAATTAATCAACTCAACTCACTTCTCTTTACTTTCATTCTCTAAACATTTATTGGACATTTATTACTCATTTATTACTTTCCCCTCTCCTTCTTTCACACTCTAACTTGAGCGTCGGAGGGGCGATAATCCCAAGGGATTACTCACCTTTTTGCAGGTGCTCGGAGAGGGCGACGTGTGTCATTCGAAGACACTTGGACTTGGAGACTACCATACCTAAGCTTGGAGCCTTACTCATAGCATCGCGAGGAAGTTTATCCCCCGAACCTACAAGTGTCTCTTCCTAATGGATGAAACATTGGCATCGTGTGTGGGGACAAACAATTCAAGATGGTGAGTGAGGGTTCTACTACAAGCCCCCAACCAAGTCTCCAAGATCAGTTCAACGTCGATAATCTACTCCATGATGAGGTCTCTCTCCCCAATCCTATTGTTGAGAGAGAACAAGCCAACCCATATCCAATCAAGCCAAATCARKATGAGGATGTGGATTTGGGTGATGAATAGTATGTGACAGTGGGTCAACTCGCTGGCCTCATGAAGGATTTCTCCAGTGTGATGGATTTTGTCATGACACTAAAAGAGGAGAAGGTTGATGCTCATCAAGCCAAAGAAGAAGCTGAACAAGCTGCTACTCGCACCAAGCAAACTTATGATGAGGAACTCAAGAAGGCAAGGGCAGAAAAGAAAGCAGTAGGGAATTTCAAAACCCCTGAAATCCCTAAACTCAAAACCACCACCATACACAACATCTCTCACGGAGAACTACAAAGGAAGAAGAGTCATTCAGAGTTTGAAAAATTATGAAGAGATATCACATCTCATGTCATAACCAATTTTGGTGAGCCAAAGGCTAGGAAATACCAAGACACTCCCAAGTATGGTCCTCAGAGACCACCTCCCATTCAACCTCATCAGGTTAATGAGGACAAGAGATATGTCAACTTGGGGATTCCCTCTCCAACTCCTCGTCAGGATGTGAGGGGAGTCATTGAATCCAAGAAAGTAAAGAACAAAGATTTAAGAGAAATGATCAAAGATCGACAAATGAAGAAGTTGGATGTAAGGTCCATTTTGAACGAGAAAAGAGGCATTTCGGGTTACGAGAATGGAAACGAGGTCTCATCCTTCTACACCTCTACTTCAAGTATACGAGACCCCACTCTCTCCCTTGGAGGCTCCCACCATGTCTCCCATGGTAGCCAGGGGAGGAGAGGAAATGATATGATTACCGAAGGAGCTGGAATATCACAATACGACATACAAGGCAACCTCTTTCCTCAAGGAGAGCCTGCCTTAGAAGATTGAATCCGGGCAATCTCTATTACTCAACACTCTCCTGTTTCCACATCAATTCTCTCCGCTCCTATGCAYAAGGTCAAGCTCCCAACTATTGAGCCCTTAGATGGAAAAGGGGACCCTGATGACCACCTCTCCACCTATAAGCATTTGATGCTCACCCAACCTGCTAAGGATGCCACTTGGTGTCGATACTTCCCTGTCACCCTCAAGGGAATTGCGCAAAAATGGTTCAATGGTCTCCCCCTCCGAATTATATCAACAATTTTAATCAGCTTGCCTTGACTTTCTCTCATCACTTCATGGCAAGTCGGAGAGAGAAGAAGTACAACATTCATTTGGGGAAGGTGGAACAGGGAGCAGGTGAGTCTCTTCGAAATTATGTCAGACGTTTCAATTATGAGTCTCTCCAAATCAAGGGCTAATCCATTGAGGTAGCATATGATAATTTCATTTGAGGATTGCATAGAGACAACAAGTTTCGCTTTGACCTCCTCGAGCAAGGCTGTAGAAACATCACTTAGGCTCTCCGTGAGGCTGAATTGTTGATACATGCAYAAGAGTTGTGCAATGCTACCAACAAGAAGGAGAAAGATAGAGATTCAGGACCATCCAAGCGAGGAGACAGAAATGAGCAAGCAGGTTCTTATAGAAGACACAAGAGGTCTAGGACCTATGCGATTGATGAAAATTCTAACAAGGGATACAATTCAAATAAAAATAAAA
Source organism: Bassia scoparia (assembly GCA_008642245.1). Taxonomy (NCBI): domain Eukaryota; kingdom Viridiplantae; phylum Streptophyta; class Magnoliopsida; order Caryophyllales; family Amaranthaceae; genus Bassia; species Bassia scoparia. Next base: position 43,391 of record SNQN01001779.1, on the reverse strand, counting down.
GAAAGTTTGAGTTTGAAGGTCTAAAATATGAGTTCACCAAGGATCTTTACTTGGTTTACAAAGACATCAAGGGGCGGGTAAACATACCCGATCCTCTTCCCATGAAATCAGAAAGAGAGAAGCAAGATAGTTCAAGATATTGCAAGTTTCACCAAGACATCGGGTATGTCGCAAACCGATGTTTCTATCTGCAAAGGGCATTAGACGTACTAGTTGACGAGGGAAAGATTCCCAAGAATTTGATAAAGGGCAAGGTTAAGGCCCAAGAAAAGGAAAAAAAGCTGAATCCCCCGGTTGAAGATGYGGACACTGATCCAGAGGTGGTTCGCATGATTTCAGGTGGATTTGCTGTAGGAGTACCTACCATGATGGGAAGGAAGGACTACCTTCGTCGTCTCTCCTAAGTCATGATCATCGACAATTCTCAGGAGGATAACTTTCCAAAAGTAAGAATCTCCAAGAAGGACCGGGACACGGCTCCCTTCAAGGTTCCACATGATAACCCTCTTGTTGTGAAATTAAACGTGGCTAACTTGAAGGTGAAAAGAATTTTGATAGATACCGGAAGTTCTTCCGATATTATAAGTTTCAACTGCCTCTCTAAACTTAAATTTGATGATAGTTCCTTCGTTAAGGCTAATCATCCTATTGTGGGTTTCGGAGGAGACATTGTTCGACCAGTGGGAACCGTATATGTTCCAGTAAGGTTTGGTTGCAAAGAAAAGTGTAGGCATGAGATAGTAAAGTTTTTGGTGGTATATAATATGACAGCCTACAACATAATACTAGGCCGCCCCACATTGAACAAGATCAAAGCAGTAATAGTCACTCATCTCTTACTCATGAAGTTTATTTGTAATGATGATAGCATTGGATCAATTTATGGAAACCAACGTTCTGCCAGGGAGTGCTACCTTGTAGCCCTAAAGCTTGTCTCTTTCGACAAAGAAGGAGAAGCTGGAACTAGTGATCAACCATCAGAGAACAAGAAGCGCAAGGCTYGAGAGGTGTTAATCGCACAAGAGACTCTCCAAGAGACGTTCTCTGTTCACAGTCTCCAAGGGATGTCCTCACCTCCCGAGGAAGACGAGAAACCTGAAGACTTCGTGCTAGATGAATTACGTTCGGAAAGGATAGTTAAGATTGGTCCTCTAGCTCACTCTTTAGTGAGGCAAAAGKTGAAGTCTCTTCTTCATGAATTTCGTGATGTCATCGCTTTTTCAACCGAAGAGATGCCTATCATAGACCCAAAAGTTGCTCAACATGAACTTAATGTGGAGGAAGGTTGCAAGCCAGTTAGGCAAAAGAAGAGAAAATTAGGGCAGGTTTGAAGCAAAGCTGCCGATGAAGAAGTAAAGAAGTTGATAGATGCGGGATTTATCTGCCCATGCAAAGACCCTGAGTGGGTAGCCAATGAAGTTCTTGTGCCCAYTCCTAATGGAACTTGGCCCATGTGTGTGGTTTACACTGTTTTAAACAAGGCATGCCCCAAGGARAGCTTTCCCCTCCACAAGATTAACAAATTGGTCAATTCGACTYCTGGTCATCAAGTTTTGAGCGTTGTAGATGCTTTCTCTGGATTTCATAAAATCCCCTTAAAAGAAMAAGATCAAGACAAACCAGCCTTTGTAARGGACAATGGCCTCTATTGCTATCGAGTTATGTCGTTTGGTCTTTGGAATGCCCCTGCCACTTTTCAGATGTGTGTCAATACCATTTTTGCCGCTCAACTTGGAAGAAATTTGGAAGTAAACATTGACGACATGATCATCAAAAGCAAAACTTCGAAGAGCCATCTTGTTCATCTACGGGAGATGTTTGAGACTCTCCACCATTTCAATATGAAGTTGAATCCCAAGAAATGCACCTTTGGGGTGACATTTGGAAAGTTGCTTGGCTACTTCATTGATCAACGAGGAATTGAAGCAAATCTTGATAAATTTCAAGCAGTCCTTGATATGTCCTCTCCAAGAAATGCAAAGGAAGTTCAGAAGCTCACCGGATGTCTTGTAGCTTTGGGGAGATTTCTATCAAAATCCGGTGACAAATGCCAATACTTCTTTGATGCTATTAAGAAGAAAGCCAAGTTTGAGTGAACAGAAGAAGTTGAAGCTGCCTTTACAAGGCTTAAGGAACATTTACACACCCTTCCCCGTCTGGTGAGGCCTATGGAGAGAGAGCCATTGTATTTATACTTGGTGGTCTCTAGCCATGCTCTTTCAGACGTTCTCATTGCTGAAAGGGAGGGCATACAAATGCCACTATACTTCATCAGTCACGTTCTTCAAGGTGCTGAACACCGTTATTCAACGATGGAGAAGTTTAGACTTGCTTTGTTCACGACATGTCGAAAGCTAAGACCATACTTCGTGGCTCACCATATCATTGTCTACACAGATCAACCCCTTAAACAACCATTCTAAAAGCTGGAGACCTTTGGAAGGATGCTTCGATGGGCAATCGAGTTAAATGCCTATCATATCGAGTTCGAGCCAAGGAAGGCTATCAAAGGGCAAGCACTTGCCGACTTTGTTGTTGAGATGACATGGCCCGAGGTTGGAGAGCCTCAACAAAACCATTGGGTCTTGTTTGTTGATAGTTCTGGCACCCAAAATGGGTGTGGGGTAGGCATTCAATTTAAGTCTCTAAATGGAGATATCTATGAATATGCGATGAGATTTAACTTTCAAGCCTCCAACAATGAAGCTGAGTACGAGGCTCTCATAGCAGGGTTAAAAATGTGTAAGACAGTTGGRACTAGTAGAAAAAAGCACAAAAGCTGCGGTCATTTAGGGCCTAAAAGCTACGGTTTTTTGAACCGTAGCTTTTGGACCTGTAACTTTTGACAAAACGCCTCAAAAGCTGCGGTTTTAGGCTAAAACCACAACTTTTGACTAGTAAAAAGCTGCGTTTTTATAGTCCCCAAAGTTTTATATTTTTTATTTACGAAAATTATTCAAAACTCATCAAATATTGTGCAATAACATAACAAAGACACAAAAATTTTTTATTCTTGAAATTTCTTTTTTTTGTATAATAACATAACAAAGATACAATTGAGAAAATTTAAAAAACAAAGTTATATATTTATTGATTCATAATTAATTATGATACAACAAAATTAAACATTACATGATAAATTTAACAACTAATTATTACAACATAAAAATATTGTAATATTACATTAAAAAAACTTAATTACTAATAATACACCTCAACAATAAAAACCAAAGAACTTTAACAACATAGTTTGGAACTCTGTCGTGACGGCGTATTTTTTTGAAACGAGGCCCTCGGTGGATGAGATTAGTGAGGCGATGAGATCGATGAAGCTAATTGGGCTACTCTTTAAACTTCAACTTTCGTACCTACAAATAATAACAAAAAGTCATATCACAAATTAAAAAACAATAATATTGAAAGAAATAACACACAACTAATAAGTCAGAATAAAACCAAAAATATTCAAGAAAATCATAGCAATATTGCAAAATAAATAAATGAAAATATAACAAAAAAACGAAAAAACGAATCAAAAATCAACACAGAAAAAATTACAGCACAAAAAAACACACAAAAAATCAAATTAAACCTAGATCTAAAAAAAATCAGAACGAAAAAAATCAAATTTTGAAAACGTTAATTTTCAAAAAAGTCCAAAATCAGAAACCCAAATAAAAAGATAAATTCACAAACTAAAAATAAATCCAAGGTTGCAATAATGACACAAAATCAGGCCAAAATCATGCAATTTGTCAAGAATTAAAACTGAAAATTAAAACTTAACTAATGGTAGCTCGAATATACCTCAAGGAGTGTGAAAACAACTCGAAAATTCAACCAAAGTTAATCAAATAATTCAGAAAGTTCACGAACGCACGAGCACGAACCAAATCTCACACGTTGGTATGAGATTTGCGCCAAAATTCAAGCCTAGATCCTTGAAATTTTGGTGAAATTACTTACCCAAATTGAAGCAATTTCGTAGCAAAATACCCCAGAAAATTGGTCCAAAATCACGAACAAAAAACCCCAATATTCGTACCCGAAAAACCCAAAAAAATAGGAGATCGGCGACGAGAGGAAGGCGAACAAGGAGAGGAGAGAGAAGAAGGCAGAGGAGAAGGCGAAACAGAGGTTACGCAAGGAGAGAGGGGAAGGCAGAGGAGAAGTGAACGAGGAGAGAGAAGAGACGAGAGAGAGAGAGAGAGAGAGAGAGAGAGAAGAGAGGAGAGAGAGAGAGAGAGAGAGAGAGAGCGGCTTGAGTGATGAGAGAATGAGTGTTAGTTATTATTAGGGTTTATAATAGGCTGCGTGTAATTTGTGGTGGGCCGCGTGTTGCTTAGCCTTGTTAGTAAAGGGTCGCGTGTAATTTGTGATATTGGGCTGATCCAAATGCTACGGTTTTGTTTAAGAACTGCAGCTATAAGTTTTGTGTTATTGGATTTCGTCCCAAATGCTGCGGTTTTTTAAAAAACCGCAGCTTTTAACACTCATAAGTTGCGGTTTTTACATAACCACATCATTTAAGGTGCAGCTTTTGTCTATTTTTCTACTAGTGTGGGGTAAGACTTATTGAGGTTATGTATGACTCCCAGTTGATAGTATGTCAAGTAAATGGAAGCTATGACACTCGTGATGAGAGTATCATCAAATATCTTCAAATGATAAAAAGGAGGTTGAAGTGTTGGAAATCTTTATTCTCAGTGAAGTCTCGAGATCGGAGAACAATCAAGTCGATGCTCTCTCCAAACTTGCAAGCTTGGCCACCAGCAGCGAACAACGGTCTATTTTTTTGGGAAGTCATAGACAAAAGAAGCATTGATGATTTAAATCAGACTCATTTCTTTGACAGGTGCAATACCTGGATGGATGAGATCTTGGATTACAAGCAAAATGGAACCTTGCCAACTGACCCACTAGGGCAAAGTATGTTAAGGCAAGAGATTCGTGGTTCGTTCTATGGAATGGGTTGTGTAGGCATGTGCCCTTATCGGACCTTTCCTTACGTCGATTTCGTTCGTGGGCTTGAGCCACGGATCTCGCACGTGAGTGCGTTGGGGTAGTGTTGTCGAGTGGGGAATCGGCACCGTGCCTATATAGGTTACGGATMCTCGAAATATTAGTGCCAATTTAATGGCCTCACTGTCTGATCCATTAACCAAGTCGTGGGTTCGGCGACATGGTACGGAAAGAATCATTGACCCAATCCGCCCGCATGTATCGGCCTCTACTCGATCTCATTGTAATTCCATTCGATCAAATTCATTGAATACATAACAACTTAGCAATTTTATCTTTAGGAAGCGCTCTAGCCTTAAAAATCTATTCAAGGGTGAGTTTRTATTATGGAAAAAACCAGTACCTAGCCTAATTATTGTGATCACTTGAAATTAATCAAATTCATAAGGTGCTTAAATTCAATTTGCCCATGATTAATCGAATTTAATGTGATTCAACAATTTCAGGTCTTGTTTAAGCAATAAAAAGGTAATTTCACGCACAGACAATATCAACATACATATAGGATGATGGTTAATATGTGATAATAGAAAACTCAAGCATTAAAATCAAACTTACATCGCTTCGCTATCAATCACAATAGAAATCAAAGATTAGTTTACCAAAAACTTTGCTTTGATTTGAATCGCTTATCACAACAAAAGATATTGTTAACATTGACAATTACAATTAAAGCAATTGTGATAAACTGAAAACGATTGAAAACTAATGAATTTACATGATTGAAATTCAAAAGGCGAAATTATAATCCATATGATTGAAATTCAAAAGAGAAATTATAATGTTAATCCAAAACAATAATATAAAGTAAAGAGACAATTGGATTAAATAGCCTCAGAATTTGTATCTTAATTCGCAAAGGAACGACTTCGAAAGTAGCGACAGTATTAAGAACTTTGGATCTTGATAAATGATTTGAGAGTTTTGAATTTCCTTAAGCACAAGAGAATTCGTTGATTAAAGCTTGATTTTCGTTGATTATTGTTTAAACACCTAGAGCATGTATTTATTGGCATATGGYAAAAGATAAGTAAAAAGATATATGGAATACGGATACAATCGCATATAACTTTTGATGTAGAGCATTTTTGAGGCATGCCTTATGCCGTTAGAAAGCTCTTGATCTCTAATTTCCAACGCTTTTTGTCTCGCCTCAAAATTCCTTGGAGATCAAAAGTTATGAGCAAAACAGTGACAAGTATCAGCACAAGATCCATATATACGGTCCAGAGGAGCGTATATACGCTTCTTCCCATCGTATATACGGTGGCTAGGACCGTATATATGCAGGTGCTGACATGGCTGCTGATTGTACAGCCATGTCAGCGATCCATGCTTAATTATTTTCTTTCTTATTTATCTTTTTTCGTTCGGGAATTAATATCCTTGTTTTTGCATCTAATTACTATCCAATTATACTTTATCCACTTGTGGATAAATATGATTAATCTTCTAGAATATTCTGGATAATTCTTGAATTTTTTGAATTTATCTACGAATTTCTTAATTATTTATTTTCGAAAAAAATCATTTCGCAAACTTGTAAAAATCATAGAAAATCAGAAAAAATATTTAAAAATATTGGCGAAATCAGAAAAACGAGAGGAATAAGATAAAAATGAAAAATCTTAGAAAAGACCWTTAGAAATAGTTCCAAAAAARCGTTTTTACTAAGAAAAATGCCCTAAAATAGAAAATAATTAAAATAAATATTTTTTCCCTATTATTGAGCTTTCGGCATATGTTTTCAAATTCAACTTAAACTCTTCTTGTGCATAAGGATGTGATTTAATGAATATGGTTTAATTTGTGGATTTTGTCGCGACTTCCGAAATCAAATCTATTCCGATATATCGAGCTTTTCCTCATTGGCTATTCAATTTGGGTAGACATTTTTAGGTGTCTACAAGGTGCTCTACAAGAAATCATTRTCTCATCCTCTCCTCAAATGTGTGACCCCTGAGAAAGGCAAAGAAATTCTGGAAGACCTACATGAGGGGTTTTGCGGGGCACACATTAGAGGAAGGTCTCTTGCAGAAAAGGCATTGAAAACGAGATATTATTGATCTCTATGGTCAAGAAGTGTCACAAGTGCCAAATCCATGGCAAGCTCATTCAACAACCAGCCGACCATCTTACTTCGGTCCTCTCTCCTTTGCCCTTTTCTAAATGGCGCATGGACATACTTGGTCGATTTCCTCAAGCTTCAGGACAGAAGAAGTATGTGCTAGTTGTTGTTGACTACTTCACCAAATGGGTGGAGGTAGAGGTGATGAGAAGCATTAAAATCACGGACGTCGAGGGTTTCATTTGGAAAAATATCATTACAAGGTTTGGCGTGCCTTGATCCATCGTCTTCGATAATGGACCACAATTTGAGACTCCAATGCTCAAAAATTAGTAGGCACGACAAGATATTGCTGCTCATTTTGCCTCAGTTTCTCACCCGCAAGCTAATGGCCAGGTGGAGGCCTTCACCAAGCTCATCAACGATGGAATCAAGAAAAAGCTTAACAATGCAAAGGGTGTGTGGGTGGAGGAACTCTATAGTGTTCTATGGTCAATCGGAACTACTACCAAATGGTCTATTGGAGAGTCGCCATTCATGTTGGTCTACGGATCTGAAGCTGTGCTCCCAATCGAGGTCTATGAACCAACTCTAAGGGTCATACTTTATAATGAAGAAGACAATTGGGCTGCTCTTCTTCACAATCTTGACCTTGTGCCTGAAATTTGAGGAAATGCTCTCTTGAGGAAACAACTTTACAATATGAGGATGACCAGGGAATTTAACAAAAAGGCCAATCCGCAATCTTTCAAGGTTGGCGACTTAGTGCTAAGGAAGATAGAGGCCCTCGGCAGAGCACTCCAAACGAGGAGGGGCCTTACAAGATTGRTGAAGCCATCAGAGAAGGAACTTTTAAGCTGGAAACTTTGGATGAAATCATGATGTTTCTATTTGGTAGAGTGATCAGGACTAGAGAAGGGTTTAAGTCCACTAGTCTTAGGGAACCAGTTATGAGGTTCTTGCATTCAATTTGCCACAATGTGTTGATTTCTAAGTCACAGGGTAGAGGTTCTGTGAGGATCATGGATATGGTCCTTATTTATTTCATGATGAAGAATGTGAAAATTAATTTTCCTGTCCTAGTGATTGAAAATATGATGAATTGTAAGACTGCTCTCTGTAACACCCCTTGGTGTGAACAGGAGCCCACTAGTAGATATTGTCCTCTTTGGGCCTAGCCCGCAAGGATTTGCTTTTGGTGCGGGCTTGTTACCCACCCAAAAGGCCTCTACTAGGTTGAGGTATCAATCTACTCTATATAGTAGACTTCGTTCTCCCCAACTTCCGATGTGGGATGGAACTCTAGTCCCCTGTCACCCACCCTTGAAAGGGAGCCTGCGTCCTCGAAGGCACGACAGAACACCGGAATGGGCCCTGGCTCTGATACCATCTGTAACACCCCCCTTGGTGTGAAGAGGAGCCCACTAGTAGATATCGTCCTCTTTGGGCCTAACCCGCAAGGAAAGGCCTTTTGGGTGGGTAACAAGCCCACACCAAAAGCAAATCCTTGCGGGTTAGGCCCAAAGAGGACAATATCTACTAGTGGGCTCCTGTTCACACCAAGGGGGGTGTTACACTCTCTCTCACTCCCTAGCTTATGGGTTCCTCATTTCGGGGATCTTGATGAAGGAAGGATTGACTCTTAGTGGTGATACCATTCCTGCACATAAATTTTCTATGAAAATTCTACGCCAAAAGGGATTGGATATCACTAGTGACAAATTATGCAATATCGAAGAGACTCCATTTAGGAAGAAGCTTGTTGCTAAGAAGAGGAATGTAGAGGAGACCAGTTCCACTACTGATCTTACTCCACGGATTGCAAAAAAGATTGAGAAACAAGACAAGACTCTGGAGCGATTGCTTAAAATGGTGCATAGTTTGACCACTTCATTCACTGAGAGACAAGGGAGTTTGGAAGAGAAGCTAAATTAGACTGGGGAGATGTTTTCCAGAGATTGGATTGCTCAGATGAGGTCTAGGGGAACTGCATGAGAGGTAGCTACTACTGGTCAGAAGGTAGAGACCGCTCCAACTATTTAGACTACTATTTTTGCTACTGCTGGACAGACATCTACTCCTGTTACTTGTCAYGGTTCTGGTGTTAAGGGATCAGTTGAGAAGCAGGATGAGGATGATGAAGGAGTTGACCTCGAGGAATCCGCCAATTCTTCTGCAGAAAGGAGTCAGGATGAAGATGATGATGAGCTTGAAGCTGATGAGGATGACAAAGATTCTGACCCCAATGCTATAGAGGACGAGATGGAGGATGATGATGATGAATGATGATCTGTTCTAGACTTCGGTTCCCCCTCCCCCTATCTTTGAACTGCTTTTGGTTATCTGTTTTCTTATGCCATTTTACAAAACTTTGTTCATGTAATTTGGTTCTTGTTTGACTCTGCTAAACTATTATTTCTTCCTGTTTGTTTGTTTTGGGATTGTGATCTGTGAAACTAACAAGCTTGTGCAGTTTTTGGTATGAATCGGTAGTTGATGCTACCCTTGGGATGAAAAAGATAATTTGTGCTTATTCTTACTATTTTGTGAAWGCTTTTTGATGATGCCAAAAGGGGGGAAATAATTAGAAGTTCTGGAAGCCTTAGTCTAGCTTAGATTGAGTCAGTTTAAATTAGTTGTAGTGAGTCAATAAAAATCTAGATGATTCTCTTATAGAATATGATTCTAGAGAAGTTTGTTATGCTTTCATAGGAAATAGCCAAGTTAGTTGGCTATTTCACTTAGAGTCGAAAATTTTAAAAAAAATCAAAAAAATCAAAAAAAAATCAAAAAATAGTCTCATTGTGGTAGAGTTGTTGTTGCATATAACTTGTTGTTTGCAGGAACTTCTCATAGAGTTTGTCATCATCAAAAAAGGGGAATTTGTTGAGTTCCCTAGTGTTTAGAGTGATGACAAACAGTTTCAAGAACAGGTATATTAATCGTATGAATACATCTGGTCTGAACAGCTAAGAAACTGTTCTTGGTCACTTCCAAGAAAGTGATAGTATGCTAACAAGTTATATTGTGCAAAGTGTTATATGTGCTGGCACATAGGAATTCTTACTTTTTAAGCAAGATACTCCTTCAAGGAAGACTCGAGAAGATCAAGTTCACAATGAAGATTAAGGGAAGCTTCGAGAAGTTAAAGAACGATGAAGATTAGTTCTAGGGTTAGAATAAATCTTCTTGTTGTATAAGTGTATGAGTGTGTTTGATGATTGATTGTATTATTGATTGATGACAAAGGGCTATTTCCTTAGTAGGGTTGAAGACAACTAGACCAGTCGGTCAGTTGGCTTTAACACTACCAGTTGGGAAAATAGTGATCATCTTGTCGAGTCAGAAAAGATTTTCGGAAAGTTTTCTTAAAACGTATTTTTGGAAACTTCGAGATGATCTGGTGAGGATTTATGTTCAGAATATTTGGTAACTACTTGTGTTGGAATTAAGGCAACATGAGATATTAATTTGTCAAGTATGAAATAATATGTTGTGTGACTTTCCTAATTTATGTAAGAATATTCCTATGGGTATTTTACATATTTTAGGGTTTTTCGACATCAAGTAATTACTAGGGCTTTGGCTATAAATATTCAGTGCATGCATTCTCACGTTCCGTACTTCTCTCCACGTTCAAAAAAGAGTTATCATTGAGAGAGAAAAAGCCTTAGTCTAAGTGTAGGACCTGTCTCTTATACACATCTACTAAGATAGAGCAAGCATAATTCATTCACACGAGTGCATACATATTGAGCAATTATTATACTCTTGTAAACTCATCAAGTGAGTAATTCAAAGAGATTGAATTGTGTTGAATCACCAACAAAGGGGTTGGTGATTGGGTAGCAATTGTGAGTTCAGTTGCGAGTGCTTGTGAGTTCAAGTGCGAAATTAGCACACTTGGGTTGAGTGTGGGGYTGTCATTGAGTGTGTGAGTTCACATACATTGAGAGTGAGAGTTGTTTTGTTTATTCAGAGTAGAATTAATAAAAGTAACTAGGGTAGGAGGACGTAGCCCATACTTGGGTGAACCTCGTTAAATTTGGTGTGACTTGTTTTATTGCTTTATATTGTTTGCGTATTGTTCTACTATTATTCCGCTGCGAGACCAGTCCTACTGGTCTACTTAACTAGAACAGTCCAAATCGAAAATTTTTAATAGGCACTCAATTCACCCCCCTCCCCCTTCTTGAGTATCATTGGGAAACCTTCAGTTGCGCTTTTCTATGTGTCCTTATGCTGATATGCTACATTATGAATTGGTAAGAACTAAAGTTATTGTTAATAACCCGAGTTGGGTACCTAGGTACCAAAAACCTCGAGTCGAGAGAGCATCAAGGAAGGGATCGGTGACCCTTCCTCGACTGGCTTCTACTATGTCATTCTTGAGTAGGCTAGGCAAAGCTAAGGGGGTCCAGTTGAACAGTAAGATTGAATAAGTCTCAACATCATATAAAAAATCCCAAGGAGTAGATATCAAAAAAGAGAAGAGTTAGGAAAAAGGCTGGGTTAATTAGAGAAGRGGATGCCAACTAACTACAAGCAAATGCAGTTCATGTSGGTGAAGAAGCTTAGCAAAAGGGAATGCTTAAAGTTATCCCTGTTGAGGTGCCTCATTGGAAGAATGAAAGTGACTGGAGAGAGAATTCAAGGAATGGAATTATCAAGGAGGAGCCTCATTTAGATCCTATCCAGAATGATAAGTCAAAGGAGGATGTTCTTAAAGCCCATCCTCATGTGGGTCCTYTCTAAAAAGAGAGGTTGAAGGAGAATACTCCCAAAACCCAGCCTCATTTGGATCATGCTCAGAGAAAGAAGTTGAAAAGAAGTATTCCGAAGATTTAGGCTCATTTGGATGGGAGCCAGAGAGACAAACCTTGTGAAGGAACATTTCTGTTGAAGCCTCATTCAGCCATGGAAGTTCTTCAGAGAGAGACAATTCAAGAATCATCTAGTGAATTACAAGTTGTCAATATCCAGGATCATGCTATAATTAGAGATTTGATGAAAGATCCTACTAAAGAAGAATTGACCAAACATGGGACAGAAAGCTTTGCAGAGGATGCTTTGATGACTGAGCAATCATCTGATGTGGAGTTAGTAGACTATGGCTTGGAAAGTTTAGATTTGGAAGTATCTAAATCAGATCTTGACTTTCTTGCAAATTGTTAGAAAAGAGATCATGAGTTTGGTGCTTGCAACGTAGTCACTTTCCCCCCAACGTTCAGAGCCAATGAGCAAAAGCAGAGGGATACTTCATGGGCCGATGAAGTAAACCAAGCTGAAGCTACAGGTAAGATCTCTACTATATCAGCATAGTTGAACAAATTGGATAAAGGGTCTATTTTTGTACCTTCTATAGATATGGTAACTGAAGAGCAAGAACAGTTAGTTGTCCAACATTTGTTGAAGGATTTCAATGTTGATAACTCACATKGTAWGCCCTTATATGTCACAGTCAATGTAGATGGTATCAAACTAGGAAAGGTGATAATTGATACTGGTGCTACAATCTAACTTATGCCTTAGTCAGTTTTTAAGAAACTGGGGAAGGGTAGGAAGGATTTGTCTAGCGTCGGGATTAGTATTACGACATTCAATGGCAAGTCTGACAGTACTGAAAGTTTATCAAGCATGCATGTTCGAGTAGGCACATCTAAGACTTGGTTGGTTTTCTTTATAGTATAAGGGGAAGGTAATTGCAATGCAATTCTCGGGAGAGAATGGTTGCACCAGACCTATGCTATTCCTTCTACTTTGCATCAGAGAGTAATATTATGGAATGGTCATGAATATGAGGTAGTTTGTGCTGATTTAGATGCCTATTTGATTGATACTAACCAAGAATTTCCCAGTATACTTATGAAGACCTTGCCTAATGACGAAGGGATTGCTCTTAAACTTGAAAGTCAACCGACACCAAGAGTGAAAGTTGTGTTTAAGTYCAATTAGATGCATTGAAGAGGTTGTTGAGGATGATGAAGCACAAAACACATCTGAAGTTTCCCAAACAATGAGAGGTTCAGATTCAAGGAGTCGTCCCATTTCATTCGATGTCAAAGCTAAGGGGCATCTCTTGGGGGTTGAATTGATGATGTACTTAGCACTATAAGTCTCGGATATAAGTGATATCCAGACTTTGATATCTTATACTTCCTCCGTATCATTTTAATTGTAACAAATACCATATTTAGAAATATCATATTAATTGCAACAAACTCAAACTTTCTATATTGGGTTAAAAATTGTATTGAAATAATTTTGTTATTCTTGGTTTCCCCCCAAATAAACCCATGTCCATGGGTTTATTAGCCAATTGGGGTCCACTACCTCTGTCCTCCATATATTAACACTTTGCTTTATGTGACCACCAAGTAGATTTAAACATAACTGATTATCATTTACATCTTTTGAATAGGAGTCCGCAATCCGTTGTTTGTTGCAATTAAAACGATACGGAGGATGTTATATGAATTTAATGGATTATAACTTTAAAATTGGATTGTACTACTTTAGCTCTTTGTAATCTTTATTCTAGTCATTATGCTTAGTATGGTCTTGAGGTGAGCTCAATCATGGATGATGATGCCGAAATATCTTCAAGTGAGGTTTTTGACGCACACGCTCCATTTTCATCTGACTCTATAGGGGGGTTCTATGGTCAGGAAGAGGAAGTGAAAGTGTGGGCCAAGAGCGATGGTTTTAGACATGAAGTTTATGACCCTCTAMAGGAGGTGAACCTTGATACATCGGACAATCCTAGGTGCACCTACATTACTAAGGAGTTACATGAGGAGGAAATGTTGTCCATTATCAAAGTCCTCCAAACATATAAAGACTGTTTTGCATGGGAACACCACGAAATGTCAGGGATTGATCCTTCAATCATCCAACATGAGTTGCCCGTCAAACCAGGATGTACTCCAGTAGTGTAAAGCCCGAGACGATTGGCGTCAGACTTGATTCCAAAGATCAAGGATGAAATCGCCAACCTTCTGAAGGCTGGGTTCATTCAGCCAGTAAAAATATGCTGAGTGYATCTCTAACATTGCTCCTATTATCAAGAAGAATGACAAGATTAGTATTTACATCGATTATCGAGACATTAACAGTGCCTCGCCTAAAGATCAATATCCTATCCCAGTGGTTCACATGCTTATAGACACTGCGTCTAGACATGAGTTGGTTTCTACTCTAGATGGGTTCGCGAGATATCACCAGATCTGGATTGCTGAGGGTGACTGTTCTAAACCCGCATTTAGGTGCCCAAGGTCTGTGGGGCTCTACAAGTATGTGGCCATGCCTTTTGGATTAAAGAAAGAAGGAGRAACTTACCAACGTGCTATGAACCTCATCTTTCATGAGATGATAGGAGACTTCATGGAGATCTATATAGATGATGTTCAGGTGAAATCAGGAAAGGAATGRGTTAGAACATGAGGAGAACCGTATTTGTGCCTTTGAGCGAATGAGGAAGTTCAATCTGAAGATGAATTTGTTGAAGTGTGCCTTCGAGGTTAAAGCCAATAATTTCCTCGGGTTCCTTATACACAAGAATGTCATCGAAATAGACCAGAATAAAGCAAAAGTTGTGTTGGAAGCCCAACCTCCTTGAACAAAAAGGGAGTTGCAAAGGTTTTTCGGACAAATAATTATGTTCGAAGGTTTATCACCAATTTAGCAGGGAAACAAAAACTTTTTCTCCTTTGTTGAAACTCAAGAAAAGAGATGAGTTTAAATGGATGATGTACATCATTAAGCATTTGAGCAAATTAAAGCCAAACTGACGTCACCACCAGTCTCAATCCCTCCAAAGTAGAATTGATCTGAAATCCATTAAGGTTATATTTGTGAGCGTCAAATGGTTCCATCGCCAGTATGTTAACTTAAGAAATTGAACAAGGTCAGGAACAAGCAATCTTCTACATGAGTAGAATTTTGCAGAATGTTGAAACTAGATATACTAACGCTAAGAAATGGTGCTTGAGTTTGTATGATGCTTCCATCTAGTTTAATTATTACTTCATGGCCTTTTCCATTGAAGTCATTTCACCAACCAACATGTTAAAACATGTTTCAAATCACCCCTTTGTCAAAGGAAGGTAGTGTAAGTGGAGCATGCACTTTTCTCAGTTTAAATTAAAGTATGTGAGAAGGCTGTGAAAAGTCAAGCTTTCGCAGATTTCATGGCTGATCATCCCCTCAAAAGTAGTGCAGAGGTTCAGGAGGAGGAGCCTTGACAGTTATTGTTGACGGGTCAAGCCGAATCAATTCAGTTGGTGTTGGGATAGTGATGATTTCACCAAAAAGGTGTGAAAACCAAGATGACACTAACTTTTTCAGACCGATGCACAAACAACAGGGCAAAAATTGAAGCCTTTGTTATAGTTCTCAAGACCTTGAAACATATGGGTGTCACTAAGGTCCAAGCTTTTAGAGATTCTCAATGGGTTCTATCATAAATCAGTGGAGTCTATAGAGGAACCTCCTCTCTAGCTCTGGCAATCAATACAATGTTAAGGGAATTAATCTCSTCGTTTGAACAATATAGTATTTCATGTGCCAGGAGAAGAGAACCAAGAAGCTGATTACCTAGCCCAACAAGCTTTTTCAAAAGACCCTGATGGTTTTGATGAGAGTGTTATACACATTAGTTCATTCAAGTTAAGACCTGTGGAGYAGGCTACAAGGGCTAATGTGAATAAAGTCAGTGTTGTTAGGTGCAAGGCAYACTGGCCCTAGGAGATCAAGGAGTATTCAAAGGATCCTTCTAGCAAGAAAGTTCTTGCAAAGGTAAGGTTGGCAGCCACAAAATACTTCCTTTTAGGGAGTAAGTTGTATCGAAAAGATCCACGAGGACTTCTATTAAGATGTGTGAACAATAAGAAAGTTCTGACCATTTTAGCATAGGTTCATCATGAAATATGCGGGTCACACCAATCAGGACTACAGATGCGTTGGCTCATTCATAGAATGGGGTTCTTTTGGCCTTCAATCAAAGGGGATGCTTACTGTACACCAAGGGGTCTAAGCAATGCCAGAGGTTCAAACCGATAAGCAGAGCTCCAGCAGTACAYCTCCATCCGATAATTAAGCCATGACCCTTTAGAGGTTGGGCCATCGATGCTATTGGAACCATTAAGCCACCCTCATTTGGGAATCATGAATATATCCTAATAGCTACTAACTATTTTACCAAGTRGATTGACGTTCAAGCATTTTAGAAGCTCAACGCAAGGACAGTTATCTTGTTTCTTGTGGAAAAAATCTTTACAGGGTTTGGGATTCTAGGAAATATAACAGTTGATCAGGCATCCATATTCACATGAGAAGAGTTTGATGGGTATCTCAAAGAGTTCAATATCCAGAAAGTTCATTCGACGCCTTATTTTGCACATGATAATAGACAAGTCGAAGCTACTATTAAAATCATAGCGAAGAGGATATCTAAGATGGTGGATAATAATCGACGAAACTGGCATACACTTTTACTTTACGCTACATGGGCCTACAGAACTTCAAAGAGGGATGCAACGGGTATGACTCCATATCAATTAGTTCATGGACATGAGCTAGTATTGCCAGCAGAGTTAACCGCCAAGTTTATTCGAGTGGCTAGGTAGATGGATTTGTCATTTGAAGACTATAGCACATCAATGGCAATAAAATTAAAGGATGTGGAGAAGAACATTTGCGTGCTTTAGAAAACATCAAAGCCTAAAAGAAACAAGTAGCTAAATCTTACAATAAGAAAGTCAAACAAAAGATTTTCTTAGAAGGGAATTTGGTGTGGAAGATGAAATTGCTGGAATATAAATACWAGGATAACATCTTTGGCAAAAGGTCATCCACCAAATGAGAGGCATCATATAGAGTGGTTAAAGTCATGTCCGAAAACGCTTATCTATGACAAGAACTAGATGGGGAATTGTTTCCAACCTAAGGGCACTTAATGGTAAATTTCTAAGGCAGTATACACAAAGCGTTTGAGAAAGTCATCAAATTCTATGGTCAAGACATCCTGATTTGGAGGCTTTTGACAAAATGACAAGTAGAATTTTAGTACCAATGTTGTTGAACACATGTAGCGAAATCATTTAACATGATATGTGAGTTCGATCCGATGATTTGGTGATGGTTACGTTAAGGGATTTTAAATCTTTCTCACGTGATTTGCACAAGCATGTCAAAAGGAAAGGTTAGTTCATTAGAAAMACAAAATGAGATGAAAGGCAAAATGTCAAGAGGCACCGTAGGGTTGGAGTAATTACACGGAAGTTACTAGACCCCCAATTTGCCATTAAATAAAATTTATCACAAAGCAAGCATCTTACACAACAACCCTTTCTCATTCTCTTTCCTCTCAAATTCTTCTTTGTTTCTTTTTTCTCCCAWGAAATAAGTCTAATATGCCAACACTAATAACATTTAAGAAGTGGGTGCTTGATAAAGCTCGTTGCCAAGAAGGCTTCAACTTCCTTAATAGAGATATCGGACGTCGAGGTATCGATGGGGTGGGTTGGAGATTCAAGGAGAGCGAATAAAGAACACTCATCCCTTTTGAATTCAAGTGGTTCAAGTATTGGAGGCAGGGAACTGACTACCCCTACACCAAAAAAGAACAACGTGCAGATGAGACAATATTTCGAAAGAAGGAGAGAGAGAAGAAAGATGAAAGAAGGAGGAGAAAGATGGAATTGCGGTTAGACTGTGAGAGACGAAAGAGGGACAATGAACAAGGAGGAAGAAAGGGGAAGGCAAAGTGAAAGTGCTCTTGCAAATGTTCAAAGAGGGACATGGCCTTGACATCTTAAGCGCCAGTGTATGTGGCTTCATCGATATCATCATCATCATCGACATCATCTCCATCCACATCTGCGGGGTCTTTCCCTACAAAACATGGAAGACATATCTCTCGTTTTCAAAGCAGTAAAGAGGACGAAATCGATTTTGACAACTGCGAAATGGTCAGCGACGATTAGGCTTCTTGTCTTCCATAATTGTAAAAGTTTAGTCTAAAATGTGGTTCAATCAAGATTTTAGTCATCTAAGATCTTCAKTTATTAGAATCATGTACTATTTTATGTTTAAGTTAATTTCATTTCAGAATATTTTGTRGAAAAGTATTGTTTTTACAATATTACAAGTGTATTTCTGAAATTATGATCAATGGAAATATTTTGGTAGAAGTCGGCTTTACAAAAGTAGAGTACATTTATAATTAATTGAATGTCAATCGTACTTTTATGACAAGACAAGACCTATATTCTAATAAAGACGTCATAAATTAAATGACGGTCTTGTAATGATGTTTGCCTAGTGTAGGCGTGTGCCCTTATCGGGCCTACGTCCTACGACGATTTCAATTCGTTCGTGAGCTTAAARRACGGATCTCGCACGTGAGTGCATTGGGGTAGTGTTGTCGAGTGGGGAATTGTCACCGTGCTTATACATGTTAATCACGGACGCCTGAAACATTGGTGTCAATTCAATGGCCCCACTATTTGATCCCGTAACCAGTTTGTGGGTTCAGGGACATGGTATGGAAAGAATCATTGACCCAACCCACCCGCATGTAGCGGCCTCTACTCGGTCTCATTGTAATTCAATTCGATCAAATCCATTGAATACACAACAACTTAGCAATTTTATCCTTGGGAAGCGCTCTAGCCTTAGAAATCAATTAAAAGAGTGAGTTTCTAGCATGCAAATATCACTACCTAGCCTAATTGTTGTGATCACTTAAAATTAATCAAATTAATAAGGTGCTTAAAATCTGTTTGTCCATAATTAATCCGAATTTAATGTGATTCAGCAATTTCTGGTCTAGTTTAAGCAATCAAAAGGGCTCATGCATAACACAATGCCATAATACATATGCAATAATAGAAAACTCAAATATATGAATCAAACTTACCTTGCTTCGCTATCAATCACAAAAGAAAACAAAGGTTAGTGTATCAAAAATTTGCTTCCAATTGAATCGCTTATAGGCTTGTTAATGGGGCAGGGTGGGGCAGATGTTGACTATCCCATCCCCATACCCGCCTCAGTTTTTCTCCCCCATTCCCGCCCCATCCCCATGATGGGTCAAAAAAAACCTCCCCATCCCCACCTGGATATCTACCTCCACCAAATTCCCACCTAATCCCAACTCAAAGCCGACATAAAATCCACTTATGTATGTTTTTTAATATTTAAAAAAATACTAAAAAAATATAACCCAAAGAAAAATTTAATTAAAAAGTTATAATTTTTAAATCTTTGTTGATTATAAAATAAATTTTAGTATTAGCATTACATATTGTTTAAAATTATATTTTTATGAAGGATATGAGGTGGGCGGTTGAGGATGAGATAGGGAAGTGGGGATGGGAGGGGATAACATAAAATCCGCCCCCGCCTCCGCCTCATCACCCATTGTGGGTATGATTTTCATCCTCATCCCCGCTCCACCATCCGCCAAAGTAAGACCCATCCCTACTCCAGTTGGGCATGGATGGGCGGATCTCCGATCCTACTTTACCCGCCCCATTGACAAGCCTGATTGCTTATCACAACAAAAGAGATTGTTAGCAATTACAATTATGATTAAAACAATTGCGATAAAACGAAAACGGTTGAAAACTAACGAATTTACATGATTGAAATTCAAAAGAAAAAGTATTATATTAATCAAAATTAATAATAAAAAGAAAATAGAAATTTTGGATTGAATAGCCTCAGAATTTGTACCTAAATTCGCAAAGAAARGACTACTAAAGTTGCGACGAACTTGAGAACTTTGGATGTGGTGAGTGATTTATCTTTTTGTGATTGATTTGTATGTGAGAGAGATATTCGAGAGCTTTGAATTGCACTTTGTATAATGATTTTTCGTTGATTTTCGATTAAGCACCGAGAGCATGTATTTTATAGGCGTATGGGAAAAGATAAGTAAAATACGAAATCTAGTATACGGAAACAACCGTATAAAAGGCCACTAGGACCATATATACGGTCATCACAACCATATATACGGTCATTAGGGTCGTATATGCGGTTGTGGCTGACGTGGCTTGCCACGTCAACGACCTGTGCTTAATTTCTTATTTATATATCTTTTCGTTCGGGAATTAATATCCGTGTTTTTGCATCTAATCTGCTATCCAATTAACCTTTATCCACTTTTGGATAAACTTTGTGGACAAGATTAATCTTCTAGAATATTTCGGATCATTCCCGAATTTTTTGGATTTATCTACGAATTTCTGAATTCATTTATTTTCGAAAATCATTTTAAAAACTTGTAAAAATCATAGAAAATTAAAGAAAAATCAAAAAAATAATCTAAAAATACTGGCGAACTCAAGAAAATGAGAAGACCAAAATGATTAGTGGAAATTAGATGAATAACCTACGGAAAATATAGTTTTAAAAATCCTAAAAATAAGAAAAAAGCCTAAAAATAGAAAACAAATAGAATAAATAAAAATAAATGCTTTTCGCCTATTATTATGCTCTCGGCGTATGATTTCAAACTCAACTTTAATTAAAATTGTGCAAATGGATGTGGTTTAATAAATGTGGTTTATGGATTTTGTTACAACTTCCGGAATCAAATCTATTTCGAGATGTCATACTTTTCCTAATTGGCTATTCAATTTGGGGAGACATTTTTAGGTGTCTACACCTACGACAATACATCAATTTATTTCTTGAATTGGGCCCAAGTAATTTTCCATCAAGGTATATGTACTCTTTGAAATCGTGTATGTATAATTGTATATATATTGTGTCAACCAAAGGCATTCCCACCTATTCTTATAACAAATATAAGATAGCTCCAAAATTGTAATGTTACAAAGCTATTATTTATAACTCTAGCTTTAAGAATAAAATTAAAATTGATATAAAGTCACCAGTCCTCTATGCTAAAGATGTTAATTCGCAAGGACTCAAGTGATATCGTCCTTGTAAATTAAGGGGGCAATTTGTTACGGATTAAAATATTTGGTTTGACTTTGTTGACTAATATAAACCAGAGATTTACCAGAGCCTAATAACATAAGGCATTTCATGAATTTTTCAGTCTAGCGATAGGAACATAAGCGCTAGGATGAATTATTCAGGAAATGGCTCGCGTGCAAGATGTGACCCATTATAGAAGGAGGCCRTGAAGGAGATTGACGTTTAAACAGGAGATTTGGAGGGAAAAGAGTTTAARGGATTCAATTGTGAAGAGCGTCAGGTTATTGTCAGGAGGAAAACTGCCATAATTTGCCCCACGATCTTCATCACCAAGACCTATAAATAGGCAGAGCCGGATCATCAGAACAACAACAACAACATCAAACTTTTATAGTATCTTTGCATTTACTGCTTTCCTTAGCCGCATTTGGCTTAGTAGCCATGTATAGTGTAGAATTAGCGTAGCCTTGTTTAGCATAACTTAGTTTCATGCTGATCGATCATTAGTTTGCTAGTATCTTTCCCAATTGTGTATACATGGAGGTAATCATCCTTCTTTATAATACAATTGTAGTCTGACTCTATCATTAATATTTAATGTATGGCTTTTGTTTCTCTTCATGTCTGTTTGTCCTAAGCTTCAATTGCATTCCACAATAGGTTTGATTTCCTGTATTTTTACATTCTTAACTTCTTTTATGACTCTAGGAGCTATWTTTACGTCAGCGAGGTTATAAATATAATCAGTAACCAGAAGAGCAACCCCCTACCGAACCAAAAATAACATTGCGCGGCTGACTTATTGGTGAAGTGCAAAATCACCTTAACAGTAATAAAAATATCTATAAATTCATAAACTATTCAACTATATATCAAGAGTTGTGAGATGAGGTTTTAGATCTTGAAGTTATTAATTTGTTACGGAGTACATCTTTCGCTTTTTTATTTTACTGTTATTATATTTGGTTATTTGATTTTTTTAAAAAAATAGATAAGATATATTCTTTTTATTGTTGTTATTAAATTGTTAGATATTATTAAATTTAGATGTTATTAAATTGTTAGATATTTCCATTTTTATTTTACTGTTATTATATTTAGTTATTTCATTTTTTTTTTAAAAAAAATGGATAAGTTATATTTTTTTTATTGATGTTTTTAGATCTAGATGTTATTAAGTTGATAATATTTCCGCTTCTATTTTATTGTTTTTAAATTTTGTTATTTAATTTTTTTTTAGAATCTTTTGGATGAGATATATTCTTTTTATTTACTATTTTTAAATTTAATGATGTCATTAAGTTGTTATATATTTCCGTTTTTATTTGACTATTTTTTATATTTTTATATTTAGTTATTTGATTTATTGTTTTTAAATTTTTAGGATAAGATATATTCTTTTTATTTACTGTTTTTTTAGTTAGTTACTTTGTATTTTGTTTTTTATTTTTTGATGGTAAAAGGTCGTCACAAAAATTATTGGGATTTTCTACGGTGTACCCTTGTGCAATTGTGTTTTCCATGAAATATCCCTAATRTTTTCCTTCTATATTATACCCCTCAATTTTGAAAACCTTACACATTATAGCCTTCGTACGTAGTTAACCTTAACCATGTATGGTTAAATTTAGTCTTTAAAAAATAAAAAATTAATAAATAAACAAAACAACCACCCACCCCACCCTTACTCCTCCCTAAACCACCACTACCCATTATCATCTCCGATCCTATGGCCGRCGCCCCTCGCCAACGCCGCCYCCCCTCACCAACGCGCGCCGCCCTCGCAAACAGAACCCACCCTCGCAGTTAGAACCCCCTCCCCTCGAACCCTACCCTCGAATCCCTCCTCTCGAACCCTGACCCAATTGAACCCCACCCTCAACCATTCGAAACCCCCTAGCAGCCACCTTCGAATCCAAAACCAAACCTCACCACTCGCCGACCACCATTCGAAACCCCACCCAGATTCGAACCCCATTGCACCCTCCTCCATTCGAATCCCAACAACCTCAATCTTAGGGTTTTGAATTTTCGAATCTAAAATCAAACGAAAAAAGCAATTAAAATCATGGTTTTGCAATTCAACCCAACCCTAATCAAAGCCCTAAGTTAATTTTCGAATTGAAATTGAGTTTTGAATTGATTTAGGGGTTTAAAATTGATTGAGGACGAAGAACGTGAAGGGGGTGGTGGAGTGGGGCTGGCGGTGGCGCAGGGGTGGTGGAGTGGGGCTGATGTGGTTCGCGAGGAAGGTTTGGCGAGTGGTGGTGGGACCGGTGGAGAGTGGTGGTCGAAGGGTGTGGTGGAGTTGGGGTGGTCGTCGAAGGAGGATAGGTGGAGTGGGAGTGGGGGTGGGGGTGGGGTGGCTTTTTTTTAAAAAAATAGTTAACCTTAGTTTAGGTSAAATTAATCATTAAGGTTATCTTATAGAAGATTAGTAAAATTTAAGAGTATATTATAGAAGTCAAAAAAAATAAGGGTATTTCGTGGAAAATGAAAAATCACGGGGGTACACCGTAGAAAATCCCAAAATTATTCAACCAAACTTGGATGTTTGCTTTATAATAAGGAGTAACATAGATAACATAGTTTTTGTATTTAGTGATGTTATTAAGTTGTTAGATATTTCCGATTTTATTTTAGTGTTTTTATATTTAGTTATTTAATTTATTGTTTTTAATTTTTTGGATAAGATCTTTTCTTTTCCTTTACTGTTTTTATATTTAGTTATTTTATTTTTTAATTTTTTAACAGTATTCTTGGGGACAAAAAGTTCATCACAAAAATTATTCGACCAAACTTAGGTGTTTGCATTATATTATAACATACATAGGTTTTTTTTTTTTACTTAGTGTATACCGTAAGAGGTTAATCTAACATCTCACTATAAAGACAACCAAATTTGTTACATATTTAAAAAAATAAACCGATTAATGCCAGGGCAAAGCCCTGTACCACAAACTAGTTATACTATCTAAAACTAAAAACAATTGCAGTACTACCTCTGTTCCACGAAATTCCTATCATTTTTCTTATATGGACCTTCTATGAAGCTCCTACCACTCTCATTTTATTTCATTTTCAACTCGTTTTCTGTGCAACCAGCCACACCTTAAATTCTGTGRGGCTGGCAATACTACATAACGGAATCTGTTAATCCGTACAAGTTRGTACAACATTAATAAACTAAAGAGTATAGCTATGAAAGGATACAAAAGAGGCCACATCAAACCCCTAACACTAATCCAAAAAAAACAGATTTGTTGCTTTTCTCTCCTTCTACAATCTGCCCAACCTCTCTCTTCAGCAATATCTACGGTGAAAATTTCAAAAAAAAAAATGACAACAAAAAAAAATCAAACGAAAGAGAAGATTCAACAAAAATTTCAAACAAACCAATGGAAATCGAAAACATTAAAGATTCATTGCAACATTTGCAACTCACAAATTACGAAAATTTTGAAAATGAAGATAATATTGCAAACGATGAAGAAGACATAATAAACGTCTTAAAAACAGGGAACAATTTTGAAATAAAAAAAATCAATTATTCTGATTACTTTTTGTATACATTTTGATTAATTTTTACATATCATGTATAAAAAAAATAGTGAGTAAACACAACAAAACAATATAAATATATAAAATATAATGCGACTATTATTATATAATTTCTTTTCATGAAATGTTACAAATTACGTTTCTAAAATTATATTGACTACTTTCTTATGAGAATCTATATGAAACTATCTTTTATGAAATATCACAATTACTTTTTTTGATATTATAATAAACTACTTTTCTGAATAAATGAACTACTTTTTTTTTAAAATATATAAACTTACTTTTCTGAAATATATGAACTCTTTTTATGAAATATCACAATTACTTTATTTTCTGAATTATTAAGGAAGTATTTATAACCAATAATACTAATGAACTACTTTTATTGAAATATGAACTACTTTCTGCCACCAAAAAAAATATATGAAACTACTTTTATGAAATTATCACCACTACTTTTTCTGAATTATAAGAAGTAATTTTGCTACGATTATATAAAACTACTTTTATAAATATATGAACCTCTTTTTATGAAATATCACAATACTTTTCTGAATTATAAGAAAGTTACTTTTACGATTAATGAACTAATTTATAAAGTATATTTGAACACTTTTATGAAATATCACAATTATTTTATGCATATATATACGAACTCTTTACGAAATTATATGAACTACTTTTATGAATATATGAACTACTTTATATGTTAATATATATGCACTACTTGTTTATGAAATTATTATAATTACCTTTTCTGACTTATAAGACACTATTTTACGAATAGGATAAGAACTACTTTACGAATTATACGAACTACTTCATGGAAAGATAATATGAACTGCTGTTCTGAATTATTTGAACTACTTTTATGACTTTTTTTTAAAATCTCACAACCAAAGCATTTACAGCTTGATCTCCTTGCCACGAATAGTGATTCCAGTCAGAATTTTTTTTTTTTGCATGTCAGATCTATAAGTTTAAAATTTCAAAAAAAAAAACAGAATGAATTCAAAATTTAAAAATTCAGAAAATCTTCATCTTGGTTAGAATTACTTTTTGAACAAAAAAAACAAAGAAGAAAACTGAACTCTTGAACTTAGATCGAAAACAAAAGAAAAACAAAAATAAGAAGAAAAACAGGAGAGAACTAGAAGGAAAACAAGAAACGAGGAGAGAAGCAAAGAAAAAAAGCAGGAGAGCAGAGATTAGAGAAGTAGAGACAAGAAGAGAGAGAGAAGCACGAGAAATTTTAGAGAGGGAAAGTGAAAATAGAAAATAGAACGATTGGAAATGATAGTTGCAGATGACACCATTGACATATAAATAGTTAATTTACAAGATACCTCAGTTTGACAGCCACTGTGACTTTAAAAAACAACTGCAACCCAAAAGAATATTAGAATTACTTTACAGTTAAAAAAATTACTTTACCTCATACCAATAACATACTTTTCAACACGAACATGAATACTTTTCCAAAAAAAAATAAATACTTATTGTCAAAAATTTAACATTAATAAAAACACAAAACAGCTCCAACAATAAAAACACATTGCACAATTACTTTTCAGGAAAACATGACCTTACTTTTCTCATATTTTAATTAAATTGAACTACTTTTATGAAATATATAAACTACGACTTCTTCTGAAACTATATACAAACTACTTTTATGAATATCACAATTACTTCCTGAATTATAAGAAGATAAATCTTACGAATTTATGAACTACTTTTATGGAATATCTGAACTACTTTCGTGCCACCAAAAAATATTATACTACTTTTATTGAAACTAATTCACAATTTACTTTTCTGAATTATTAAGAAGTACCTTACGAATCTATAATGAACTACTTTTTATGAATATATGAATAACTTTTATGAAATATCCACCAGATTACTTTTCTGAATTATAAAAGGTATTTTTCATGAAATTATATGAACTTACTTTTATAAAATATAATGAAACATTCTTTTATAAAATATCACAATTATTAAGAACTTACTTTACGAATTTCTTTCGGAACATACTTTTAGAAAATATATGAATTTCTTTTATTAAATATCTAATAAACTTACTTTCATGAATTTATAAGAATACTTTACGAAGATTATACGAAAAATACTTTTTATGAATAATATGAACTACTATTAATGAATTATATGAACTGCTTTTATACCATACCTTGGAAATATTGTCTTATATTGCACAAACAATTTACGTCGAAACAAATCAAGAGTAACACAACTCTGCATCATAATTACTAAACTGATAAATCCAATAAGACTTACAGAACAATAGCTCCAAATAGACTACAGAACAGTAAATCCAAATAAGACTCTACAGACCAGTCAATCCAAATAAGACTATTTTTGCTGTAAGTGAAAATCCAAATAAGAGTATAAAATTAACAGGTACTAACCCAAGAAACCAAAAAACCCTTCCTGACGATAATTCACATTCATTTGACAATTCCATTATTGTCAGCACACATCCTTAAATCTCACATACAGCACACACGAACACTACTACTATGAC
This sequence comes from Bassia scoparia, assembly GCA_008642245.1. NCBI lineage: Eukaryota > Viridiplantae > Streptophyta > Magnoliopsida > Caryophyllales > Amaranthaceae > Bassia > Bassia scoparia. Next base: position 16,239 of record SNQN01001779.1, on the reverse strand, counting down.
AACTCCAACAATCGGCCGCGTCACGGAGGCGAAGTCGGCAGCAGCCCTCTCTCTCGCCCCAACGATCGGGCGCTCGGGGCTTTCCCCAAGTAAATCAGGCTTTCAGCCTGTGTTATGTTGGAATGAACTGTTGAAGTTGTATGGCCAAGGTAACTAAGAATTGCAGCTTGAGGAAATGCAATGTGATGATGATTGGGCCGAGGATCGGGTGTTGTTTGAAGCTAACATCAAGTTTGTGTAGGTTCTTATCTAAGGAGAGATTAAGGAAAGAGAAACAGTGAGATAAGGATTGAATGAGTTGACAAGTCCGTTTTGAAAAAAGAACTCCGTATTTTATTAGTTTGAATTTCGTTGGTCACCCTTTAAATTGGATGTGGCCAGGCCACATATAAAAGTTTATGTTTTCACTTTATGAACTTCATACTCCGCTATCACATTTTTTTTTAACTGTGATAATCCACCATGTAAACTCAATCATACCGCTTGCAATAAACACTGTTGTGCATAAACTATACAAATTTTATTTTTTTCTCATTCAATCTTAAATCTAATTTTTAACATCTTTTTCATGTATTATATTAGTTTTCATATGTTCTGACGTCAATATGCGTTGGTGGTAGGTTTGTCAAGGAAACGGATTAAGTAAGACATTAATTTGAGAGTCTTTGTTATTTAATTGTGCTCATCAATATACTCCATAAATGATAGTAGCTAGGAGTAGGAGCACGATCGCAAAACCAAGACGTGGGCCAAAATCGGAAATGACTAGAAGACGCGGAATATGAATTTCATGGACCAAAGACCGGACTTGGATCCTCGCGATCGATACCTGATTTTTCAGTCCGGTCAGTCCGAACTGATTGGACCTGTTATGTTTAGAATAAAGTAAAATAATGTGCGAATACAGACCCAAATCTGCTCTTGAGTTTTTTCTATTTTGCAAAGTTAGCTGATTGTTTTTTACTCCCTCACGTAACGTAAAATTACTGCCAACACTTTCTATATTTTTAGGTGTAACAAAAAACTTACAACATTTAGTACCAATTTTCCTCTTTTGGTAAATTCTCGAATGTCAAAATATACCATAATTTTTTGGAACGAAAAAAAAAACACTTTTGCTAATTGTTCCTTTTTCTGCCATATCATTTCTCTCCTTTTATTTTTGGGACCACTTCACTAAATTCCCTACATAACCCATATTAGCCTATTTTACATTGAGAGAGTCTTAAACAAATTGTTGCATTTATTCCGTTACGTAATCGGCGAGTATATCAAAGGAGAGCACCAATACCAGAAAATAAGAAATAAAAAGCAAAGTACAAAAATAAAGGAAGTGAGATATGTGTTTAGGTTTTAATTAGAGAGATCAAAGATTCTTGAATGGGATACTGCGCCGATAACAACCATACAGCCCAGTAAAGTAAGGATGTGGACTGTTCGGCATCTGGTAAGGTGAAAAGTAGTGAATAAACAGTACATAATTGCAGTCAATCACCAAAGTGAAGAGCACATTAGCATTATAAACACCAAAATGCGTATTATATAGGACCCATTTGCAGATGGTATCAAAAAGCACAAGGACCACTTTCAAACATTGACCTTCACATTAGCACATTACATAGCTAAAATTTGTAGTAAACAATAAACATCTCCAAAGATATCCTATTATCCAAGCTCTACATTACACCAAAACAAGACTGCATCCCAAAAGTGATTAACCACAGGTGTACGCAAACTTCATGTACCTACAACATGGAACGAAAGCAGCAGATCAACTCAAGCCGACACAAACAGATTTCATCCTAATACTATCATTCTTTTGATTTTTACTTCTTCTTTCTTGCTCTGGACTAACGGCCTGATACATCCCTCATCATCTCCTTGCTCTTCTTCTTCTTCTTCTTCTTGCGCGTTCCCATCTTCCCTTAGCACCATTTTCATCGCAGCAGCTACTTCTTGTTCTAATTCTTGGCGCTTCTCTTTTTTCTTTTTCTTCCCGACTTGCTTGGCGTCTACAATTATCTTCTTCTGAATCTTGCTCTGTTGCTCTGGCTTTCTTCATTTTCTCTTCTTTTTCTTCTTTCTCGACTTAGTGATTTCAATGCACTACCGTTTGTGGCATGCAACATCAACATCATCATAGATTTCTTTTCTTGCTCTTTTTCACATCAGTCCAGATTGTTATTCAAAGTCCATATCATCACCTGTGCCCTAATTGACACACCCTTACAGGTACAGTACGCTTTGGGAAGAACAATTACAGTTTACAAGTGAAAGAAAATCCTCTACGAAAAATAGACATGAGTTGACAGCTCTGTGAGGACACTTACCATCCTTTTCTGGATATTTCAATTGCCATCTTTCATAACATCGATTATTTTTTACGGGTGGCAACTCCCTTGTCATAGAGTCAAGTCGCTCACTTACTTGTCCACGTAGCTTTTCACCAAAAACTTACTGCCCTTCTCTGCATGCAATCAAATTCCCCAACATTCATGGTTCCATAAGATAAAAATTACCAGTAAGAGGAAATGAATAGCACACTGGTACAACCTTGAGAAGCAGTCTATGCGAGAGCAAGGAAGCACTTGTTTTTTTTTGGCAAAAGGGGTATCGAGCCATCCTACCCTTGTTCCGAGAAGAATGCTCGCGCCCAAGTAAAGGATGAATGGAATATCAGTCCATACTTTGGTGTAATTTCCTTTTGTTTCTTAGGAGCCCTAAATTCACAAACACATAAATAAGACTACCAATCTCTTACTATGCATCATTACACTTACCAAGACCAAAAATGCTCGTTCCGTACACCTGTCAAAAACTCAAGTTGATGAACATGCAAAAACCATCAAACTTACTATGCCGTCTTACCGAATGCAAAAGCCAGAGATCAAATGTTACCTGAAACAATGCCTTGTTCAGGCACGAGAATTTTTTGAGTGTGTGATGAGGGGCATTCGCCAGATTAGTAAGACTACCAGCATGGGAGATACAACTAGCTCCGACCATCTCGCCACTTAAGAGGTCAGGTTTGGTTTGCCTATGTCATTTCATTTTTGTGACACCACGTAATCATTAAAGATTTTTCGGTACTCAGATATGTGGTTCACTTACTCTATCAGCAAACTGCTGGACATTAATCAAAGTCAACAAGAGACAATCTTTCCTGCAGAAAAAAACATGTAAAATATCAACTTTCTGCACCTTACAGATCATTAAAAGATAGGGTGAAAAATACAAGAAATTACCATAGCTGCTTGTGGCAGCTTCAACGATCATCTTTGCTGTTCCTCATCACCAACACATTCTCAGTCAGAGAGGAAGCTTCTTTTCTTCGACAATTGACTTGTTCTCAACACTTTTAACAACTTTTGCGTATAGTTAATTGTTCATACTTATCTTACTAATCAGGGAAAATGCCAACCATACCATTTCCCTGCATTAAAAGAAAAATTAGAAGTCAAGAACCCCTTTACAAAAAGCACCTATCCCTCCTCTTAACATCCACACAGCATAAAGAACATACAGAGCTGATGAAACAAGAAACCACAGAGAAGACATAGATGAGGCTAACTGACTCTATCCAAATTGTGTTTATCTTTGTCCGAAGGTTCAGGGAGAAGAGTAGCTCTGTTTACCATTGTTGTCAATCCGGTTAACATTTGAACTTAACTTTGGCCCTGCTGCCTAGCTGTTTGTGCCAACCCCACTGGAGACTTCTCTAAATGCCCCAGCTACAAAAAGATGGTAAGGGCGAAAACAAGCTTAAAACAAATTTGTCTAAAGTTATCACAAATATAAGAAGGCAATTCAATATGTGTGCCGACTGTGCTTAAGAGGTAAAGAATACCTCAATAAAAGTTACATAAGCAAATGAATAAGATGCCCCAACACGTTAAGGTCCTTGATGAACTTGTCCAAAGTGCAAACGCACCCACGGAGAAGCTCCAGAACAAAATCATTGCTTCGCATGAATCTTGTCGGATTCGGAAATACTTGATCCAAGTTTTAGTCATATACCCATAGGAAAAAGTCCTTGGCCTTAGAATTTTTGGAACTACAGTTCCAAAATATTTTCTCAATTCTGATCGGCTCATAAACCACCTGTCAAATACATGTTATTTTGTATTCCTGGTGTCCTAAAGAACAAAGTTAGCAAAATAAAAATGCAGGAAGACAGACTAACGAACATCATCATTAAATTTGTGCACCACATCACCCAATTCCATTCCTATAGTTTTATGATTACACATGCCTTCAACCAATAAGCCGAGCATTTGACATATTATCATAAATTTCGGTGACCTAAGTTGTCAAAATTACACAGCTAAAAACAACCACCCAAACCTTACATGAAAATTTTCTATAATCATTATCATTTGATAGAAATTCAGAGTAATAAACTAATTAGGGTTTGCATTATGACATTTTTCTAACACATGCAAATTCATCTAATCAGACTTACAGCAACATGTCAACACATTTAATCCAAACTATGTAAGCAAATGAAAAACTACATCCCAAAGACTTGTATACAATAATACACCAAAAATGCACAAATCCTATATCCCAAAACCTACTTAAGGGATTCTCCATCATATTCTCCCACATTTCGCAGCCATAACCAAATTCAATAAAAACAAAAAACATCAACAAGAGAAGGCACAACCCATTTTGATCTTCCTTGAACACGATACTATCCCACCGCCCACGTAATGAATTTCAACAAAAAACAACAGTTACAAAAAAGCCACAAAAATCGCACAAAGAAGAGTAAATAATACAAAATGAGTAGCAGCAAGAAGAGAGAAAGAAGGAGACCTTCAGAAACGGCATTGCATTGTTAAGAGCATCAAGAGCAGTCTCATTAAGCGAAAAGCAATAAGGCTTAACAACTTACCAAAACGATTTCAAGTCAGAACAGAGCTTCTTAACTGTCTTCTGTGTTTTGCCCGATTTCTCCAACCTTCAGCGTAAAACAACCGTACCCGGACGATGACTCAGAATAGCAAATAGTCTCATTACTTTCTCTCTCGTCTTTCTCTCTCTCTGTCGACTCAGAAGAGGAGAAGAATCAGAGATTGAAAGTAATGGAGGTGGTTTGGAATTTAGGGTTTAGGTTTTTGAGCCAATTGAAATGATTTATATCTTGGGCAGTTGAAGTGGGGATTCTTGGTGATGCGTGTATTTTAAATTTTGTTGAGGTTAGTTTGATCGGACGGTTTGATCTTGGTGTAATAGACTTGATATCAGAAATTTAGGTTTTTATTTTTCTTTTTTTGAGACATCACATTTTCATGAGTAATCCATTGAATTTGGGCCTTTTGTGGTATTAATTTGGGCCTGCGTTTAGGCAAGTAGCGTTAACGTGTTGTTGACCGCGATGTTAGTTATAACTGTGTTCAAGTTAAAACTACTTGAGCCCTCCACAATGAAGTAATTCAATATTCTTGTTTGAGCTTTGCTCGTTTCTACTTTACAGAATTTTTGACCTCAAGGACCTCACGCTTGAGCTTGTTCACTTACATTTTGCTCTCAGCTTCAACTTGACTTGCTATACTTAGGTTTAATAATTCGAACTTGAGCTCGATTACATATATTATCAGAATTCACGTATTCTCAAACTTCATTTCAACGCACACATTACAGTAGAAATTTTGTCAATCTCTTCTATATGATAGAAGTATCTAAGCAAAAGTAATTGCTCGACCGCATAAAGGGCCATGGGAATAGAGGTATGAATGTTGCCAATAAAAGGATTAGTACATAAAGTTTGGGTGCTAGTGGATTATCAATGATGATTATATGGGTTTTTTTCATGGGCCTGTGTTGATTCAATATTCATAATTCTAAAAATTTGTTTTCATTTTCACACTCATTCTTATTTAAAAAACTTCTTTTCCTTTTATTTCACTAATTGATTTTTCAATCAGAACCAGGTTCGAATCTAAACGTCCATAATTTTAAATTTTGTTTTCATTTTTCCCACTCATTTCTTTAAACTTCATTTCCTTCATTCGTGATGAGATGAGTATTAATGTTCTCAACTACTCCACTTTCTTTTACGTATAATTTTCATTAACAAAACTTGAAACATAAATATGTATTTTTTTTCTATTTATCATGTAAACGTATGAGAAAGATTGACAAGAGAGGGTCGGTCTAATTCTTAACTACTTTGTTTAAGGCCTGATGATCTGTTATATTATTCATGTCTTCACTTCTCTTTTATTAGGCTTATTTCATTGATTTTAATTTCTTTTGACCACTTTTGCTACAAACAAATACTTACTTTAGTAGTGTTTTTGTGCTTGTTTATAAGTCTTTGTAGGTTCATAAGGCGTGTGATTTCCTCTTCTTGATATCTTTGAGCGCAATTTTTTTTTAAGAATGCAATGGTCTTGAATGGTATTAATGATGAATTGCATCCTGTGGATTGCGCATAATAGCTTTTAAGAGCGAACTCTTGAATTAAAAACGAAGGTATGATATTGTTGGAAAATTGTTAAGTGTTATACAACAGGACATAAATTTTATATTTTAGGGGTTTGATGGATGGCTTTTCACCGATCGTTTTACTCTGACTTAAGCCTATGGATTGGTCCCTCCTGTCCTCAATGACCTACACAAAGGAGAATACCTTGCCAAGGGTATCTCCTTTTCCGCACGCTCAATTCAGTTCAGTGGACAGGGCCATCATCGTTGACAACGAGCAGGCTAGGCAGAATCACACGAACGAAACAGAAAAACCATTGGGCTGTTGGTTCGTGCCTGAACCATAAGCTGCAAATTTAAGGGCCAAACTTGAGTACAGACATTTTTGTTGAGGCATAGACCTCCATTGCAGCTCCTTGAGTTAGTTTCCCAACGCAACTGAATCCATTAATCCAATAAAGGACACCAACTTCCGATATATGCCCAAAATAGGTGCAAGGCATGCAAATTGATGGTTTTCGAAACATGTTATTTCTTCCTTCTCTAGCACATATTACCCCAATACGTTGTGTCCCATTTACCCTTATCCCACAATGCCCACAAGCTCCAATATGATGTAAATCCTTCGATAATAAATATTCAATCTCACCAACGTCTCGTTCAACGAGACTCATTCCGACCTTAGCGTCATCTTGCTTCAAAAGCTTCCAAAATAGCTAGTAAAACAAATTTTGAAAAGTTAGAACACAAATGAAGCGTCATAGAGCGATGAAGGTTCGCCCAGACTGAGCTACTCAGAGGGGGGGGGGGGCGCGAGCCGGGTGTAATGAGTATATCGACTAGAGCCAATTTTTCTTTTTGCTTTTGATAAACAATAAAATAAAAAATAATAAAGGAAAACAAGTAGAATCTACTCTACC
>SNQN01001778.1:32023-87047 GCA_008642245.1 Bassia scoparia | reverse complement strand
CACAAGTAAAACGAGCCATTTGGCAAGCAAAGAGCCTTTTAACTCCAAAGATGCACTCGCCAAATCAAACAACTCAACAAGGAGAATGCTGGTTAATTATACCACTTTCGGACCTTGGTTCCTCCCATGTTTGTAGGGTATTCGACCCTTCTGGAAAATTTAAGAGTAAATTCCCCTACTGACTCGCGCCAAATATGTGTAATTCGAAGTGAGTACTATTGTCACAGACCTGGAATTCAAACTAGTGTTTATGTGTTTTTTTGTGTTTTGAATTTTTGGGAATTACGAATAAATCAAGAAAACAATAAGTTTAGGAACTTTACTTAATTGAGGATATTAAACAAAGAAATCAGGTAAAGGAACTCTACACTTGTGGGGCAGATAAGAAAAAAGGAACTCCTCACCAATATCGAACTAAAGTTTTTAGGTCAACGGAACCTCACCTAGATCTCAAGACTGAAGCAAGGGGGAATACTCACCCTATATATAAGCGATATAACAAAAGCAGGAATACTCACTCAATGTTTGTTGTAGTATGTTTTAAGGGAATACTCACCAAACAACAGCCACCTTAAGTCAAGCTTTGGAATACTCGACCAAAACAGCAAATCTTCAATTTTGAATCAAACACTCGAAATTGAAAAAAAAAAAAAAACTTGAGATCAAACCTCCAAGTTAACAATATACTCATGTATTTTTAAGCAAATTCTGGTCTCCCTTCTTCTTTCTTGAAATTAGCTATTTATAGCCATCATGTATGTAATCCAAATCAGTTTAACTAAGGGAAACTAAAAAGCCTCTTTAATCAACTTACGCTAATGTAAAACTGGAAACTAATCAGGTTAATTACTGGCTAATTAACCTTGTCCATAATTACCTTATAAATGAAATAATATAATTAACCTAAGATTTAAAAATCGACAACACAATTAAAGTGAAACGGTTTTAAATTTAATGGGAAAACGCGTTACAAAACTGGCTGCTCAGTGCGCACCTTAAGCCTTGTACTGCCGCCTTAAATGTCATAACCGTCCAATTAAAAACTCCAATTAAGCCAGGCTTAATCAGTAATCAAGGCTAAAACGCTCCATTAATTCAGCCCAAATGCCCTTGATTAGATTCAGCTCAAATATTCAACCAGAATCAATTTGTAACCGTGTTCCAGCATAAATGCACAATTACTACAATTCTGCACGAACAGCTTTCATTCCAACACCCATTAATCCTCCTTATTTACAGCTATTATACTAATGAATAATGCTAACAAATCACAAATAATCCCTTTAAACCGTCCCAAGTTTCTTTTACCAAACAGTCCAGATTCCTTTCCAGATTTTCCAAATTGAAACTTTCAGATTTTGCCAATTATTGGAAACTTTTCCAGATTGTTACCGTTCATTAAATAACTATTAAGCCTCCTTATTTTGAATTATTAAAGCTACCAAAACATCTCAAATTAATCCAAAAACCGATTAAACATTATCAGTCCAACCAGTTCGACATTCCTCTGCTTGACAATTAATGCAGAATTCCGATTCCTCGGTTGACAAATTAATGCCAATCCACGTTGACCAGTTTGTAAACCGTTGTTGTTTCAATTTAATTTCAGAACCCATGCAAACCGGTTAATTATTATGAAATCCATTTCTTTAATTAAAGAAAATAACCAACATTAACAAGTTGCAGCTATTAGGACTAGAAAACGTTCCACGCACAACCAAAATCCAACGAGTATTCAGAATTAAGGCTTTGGATAAAACTGATTTGGACAAAAAATTACTTCCTTTGCAGGTGGATATCTGGAACTATTCGGCATAAGTGTCCATTCTCTTGTAATCCTCCTCCTTCTATGAGAAAAAAGCTTGTCCTCAAGCTTGTTTGACACCAACCAAGATAAGAAACGGCCCATTTTGACTGCGCAAGCAAGAGCTTAAAACTTCCAAAGACTGCACTCGCCAAATCAAAACACTCAACAAGAGAATGCTTTTATACCACTTCGGACTTGTTTCTCTCCCAATGCGTTGTAGGTATATCGACACCTTCTGGAAAATTTAAGAAAATGTTCCCCCACCTGACGCGCCAAATATGTGTAATCGAAGTGAGCTACTTGATCACAGAGGTTAAACTAGTGTTTATTGTGTTTTTTTGTGTTTTGGAATTTTTGGAATACGAGAAATCAAGAAACAAGGTAGATTTAGGGAAACTCATACTCCTTAAGCTTGAGGATATAACAGGAGAACTCTCACTCACTTGTTGGGGCAGTAAAGAAAAAAAAGGAACTCTCACCATTCGATACTACAAGTAGGTCAAAGGAACTCTCACCAGACTCAAACTGAAAGCAAGGGAATACTCACCCTATACTTAAGATTAACAAAGGGGATATCACTAAGTTTGTTGTAGATGTTGTTAAGGACATACTCGACGCAAAAACAACAGCGCACTAAGATCAAGCTTTGGGATACCGACCAAAACAAAGACATCTTCCAATTGAAATCAATCACTTCGAAATTGGAAATAAAAAAAAACAACTTTGAGATCAACACTCCAAGTTAACAAGAATATCATGTATTTTTAAAGCAATTCTGAGTTCTCCCTTTTCATTTCTATTAGCTATTTATAGCCATCATATTACATCCAATCAGTTAAACTAAGGGAAACTAAAAGCTCTTTAATCAAAACTCTACACGGTAATTAAAAACTGGAAAAACATCAGGTTAATTACTGGCCTAATAACCGTCATCCAATAATTACCTTAATACAACTAAATAATCTAATTAAGTAGATTAAAATCAGACAAGCACAATTAAAGTGAAACGTTTAAATATATGGAAAAACTTGACAAAAACTGTCTGCCCTCAGTGTCGCACTTCAGCCTTATGTAACTGCCGCCTTAAACTCTAAACCAGTCCTTAAAAACTCAATTAAGCGCCTTCAAATCAGTAAATCAAAGCATTAAACGCTCCAATTAATTCAGCCAAATGCGCTGGGATTAATTCAGCTCAAATATCTCAACCAGAATCCAATGTGTAACCGTCACAGTTAAATGCACAATTTACGTCCATTCTGCACGAAACAGCTTCATTCCAACGGCCACCCAAATTATCCTCTTTACTTCAGTAATTATACTAGTAATATGGCTAACAAATGCCAAAATAATTCCTTTAAACCGTCACAAGTTCGTACCAGAAACAGTCCAGATTCCTTTGCCCATTCCAATTGGAAACTTTCCAGATTTCCGAATTGGATTTTCCAGATTGAACCGTTGCGATCTATACTAATTAACCTCTTATTCGATTGATTAAAGCTACAAAACATCTCAAATTAATCCCCCAACCGATAAACATTCAGTCCAACCAGTCAGGATCCTCGTTGACAATTAATGCAGATTCAGATTCACGTTGACAATTGAATGCACAATCCACGTTGACCAGTTGTAACGTTGTTTTCAATCTTGATTCAGAATACATGCAACGGTTAATTATTATAAATCAATTTTATTAAGAAAATAACACACTTACAACGGTGCAGCATTAGGACTAGAAACGGTCGACGGCACACCAAAAGTCCAAGCGAGTCAGCATAAGCTTTGGATAAAACTGATGGACAGAACTTACTCCTTTGCATTGAATTATCTGGACTATTCGGACTAGACTCTTGGTCGTCCTCCTTCTTGAGAAAGTATGTCCTCAAGCTTGACACCCTAACCAACGATAAAGGACGAGCATCTTGGCGCAAGCAGAGCTTAAAAACTCCCAACAGATGCACTCCGCCAATCAAACACTCAAAAGATCTTTATACCACTTTCGGACTGTGGTTCTCTCCCATGGTTTGTACGGTATTCGACCTTCTGGATACAATTTAGAAAATTTCCCCTACCTGACGCCAAATGATGTGTTGAATCGAAGTGAGCTACTTTCGATCACAGATGGAATTCAACTAGTGTTTATGTGTTTTTTGTGTTTGGAATTTTTGGGAATACGAAAAATCAAGGGGAAACAATGTAAGTTTTAGGGGAATTCACCCTTAACTTGAGGACTATAACAAGGAGACTCTTTTCACTCACTTGTGGGCAGTAAAGAAAAAGGGAACTCTTCACCAATTCGATACTACAAGTTATAGGTCAAGGGAACTGTCACCTAGACTCAAACTGAAAGCAGGGAAATACTACCCCTCTCATATTAAGGTATAACAAAAAGGAATTACTCATCCAATGTTTGTTGTAGATGGTTAAGAATACTCGACCAAAACAACAGCACCTAAGATCAGCTTTGGGAATACTCGACCAAAACAAGAATATCTTCAATTTGAAATCGAAACACTCGAAAATTGGAAAAAAAACAACTTGAGAGTCAAACATCCAGTTAGAACAAATACTCAGTATTTTTAAGCACGATTCATGTGTCCCTTTTTCATTTCTGACGATTAGCTTTATTATATAGCATCATATTACATCCCTCAGTTTACTAAGGGAACTAAAAAAAGCCTCTTATAATCAACCTGCTACACGCTAATTAAAACTGAGACTGTAATCAGAGTTAATTACGTGGCTAATAACCGTCCAATAATTACCTTAATCACAACTGAATATCAATTAACTAGATTAAAATCAGAAACACAATTTAAAGCTGAAACGGTTAAATATTAATGAAACCTTACAAAACCTGCTGCTCAGTTCTTCACCTTTCAAGCCTTGTAACTTGCCGCCCTTAAATTGCTCATAACCGTCCAATTAAACTCCAATTAAGCAGGCCTTCAATCAGTAAAATCAAAGCTAAAACGCTCCAATTAATTCAGCCAAATGCCCTGATTTATTCAGCTCAAAGATATTCAACCCAAATCAATGTGTAACGATCAGCATTAAATGCACAATTTACTCAATCTCACGAAACAGCTTCCATTCCACGGACCCCAATTAATCTCCTCTTATTCGCATTATACTAATAATAATGCTACAAATGCCACAAAAAATCCTTAAACCGGCCAATTCTTAACCAAAACAGTCCAGATTTCCTTTCCCAGATTTTCAAATGGAAACTTCCAGATTTTCCGAGATTGGAAACTTTCCAAATTGTAACCGTTGCATTAATACTAATAAGCCTCCTTATTCTTGATTATTAAAGCTACGAAAATCTCAAATTGAATCCCCCAAAAACTGATTAAAATTCAGTCAACCAGTCAGAATTCTCGTTGAACATTTATGCATTCCAGATTCCTCGTTGACAATTAATGCACATCACGTTGACCAGTTTGTTAACCCGTTGTTTCCAATTGATTTCAACATGCAACGGTAATTATTATGAATCCAGTTTTAATTAAAGAAAATAACCACACTTAACAGAAGTGCAGCCATTAGGAACTAGAAAACGGTCACCACACCAAAATCAACGAGTCAAATAAGCTTTGGATACAACTGATTTGGACAGAATAACCTCCTTGCATTGAATTATCTGGACTATTCGGACTAGGGACCATGCTGGTCAATAATAAAAGTTGCAAATGCATAGAAATATCAAAGAATGTGTGCTAAACTGCGAAGAGGATAACTTACCCTTACATGTTCTTCGCCCCTAGACTTTCAAGCGAAGCTCCGACACGAGGAGACTCGTATATCAACCTTTCCATAGGTCTTTTTTAACAGCTGGCAAAGAGGAGAAGGCTTGATCTGCAAAGGAAAGAACTTGGTTAGAAACATCTCAATAAAAAATTAAAATAAGGAAATGCGAAGCTACATCTCTGTACYGTTTTGCACTTGCGGCCACCCGAAAGACCGAAAGCGACAAGGAACTTTCGATAAAAAAGAATTCTTCGAAGGGAATCCAGAATTTGGGAATTGTGACCTTGGGATTCCCAGTCGCAATTAGGACCCCTTAATACTGGAGCTGCCGCTCATCRTTGGAAGTCAACTTCGGAAGTTCATCGRCTTTAAAGTTGTTCGCATATCTTCTCCAAGCCGGCAGCAGCTTCGTAGCTCCAGTGTCGGGAGTGTGCAYCAGGAAGAAATCAGCCTTCTAGCTATTTAACTTGTTAGGCTTATCAKCCACGGTCATATATCCCTCCCTGTTCGAGAGTTGGAACCATCCATGCTTGCACATATTATTTTTTTACCATGTGGTGCATGCGAAGGAAAGCTCCAGTTGATAAGGGCCAATCCTTCGCCTTGTAGGTGGCCATATATGCGAGGATGTGACACCAAGAGTTTGGTGCCAATTAGGATATGCCAATACCATAGGCCTTTAGCAGAGTAATAATGAAAGTCTTTATAGGAAAGCAAAGGCCAAGGTCAACTACGTCCTTATACATTGCGAAGGTATTTTCAAGGGTTAGAGTTATTGGGGTTCCCTCCACGGGAATTATAATTTTTTTCTTCACATCTGGTTCAACGAAACCATTGTATGGGGCGTATATGGCCTTATGTGCCCACAGTGCGGGGATCTAATTCTTTTGCACTCRAATGGTTTCAAGACTTGGTTTGTCTTTGTCCTCGTCGATGCTGGACTCATTGTCTTCATCTTGTTAAGGGGTCTCTTCGAAGAAAGGAGCAGGCAACATGTCATCCGCATCGTCACCAAATTCAGCCTCGATTTCAGCATCAAGGGTTGCGTGAACGTCCTCATCCCCGACATTCTCTACATCTCGTCCAGTCTGGACATTTTACTTTCTTTTACATCCACCGAGATTTTCGTCCTTGTGGTCCCTTTGGACACTGTTTTATGCTTGAGGCATTTTGTATCCTACACAAGTAGATATCAACGGATGGACGAGGCTTTATGTGAAAGCGCAGAAAAAAGTCGAAGGAGCAATGAGCATTCGGTTTGAACAATCGTTAGTCCAGGCGATGTTGGTGGCTAGGCTCCTTCGAAGCCCTGCACTGATGGCCTCATCGCTCAGCGACCATATCAAAAATACTTAGCAACACATAACTAGTGTGTAGCAATGGTGATAGCAAGATCGTTGTCCTACAGAGAGATGGTAATTAAATAGCTACTAATTAAATGTGTCAAGATTTATTGAAAAAGGGCCTTGGTGATTATGACTAGATTAACAATAGTTGGACAATTTAATGGAGAATTAATTATGACTAACCTAGGTAATGGTTCCACTTTGGAAGTCAAATGGAATCAAACAATATCAACCAACAAGTTTCACGATTATACTATCTAGGTTACAAAGTTCCTCGAATCATGTCTCCCTTAGAACTATATCCCTCTAGCAGGCTCTCGCAATTTACTGATCGCTCCACCTATATCGTAAGTCTCACACGCGTTTTTACCTCTCGCGTTAACTCGCGTTAACAAGACAAGCTCAACGAAATATGCCATAATTTAATGAGCAACATAAGTAACAAATAATAGGAAGATATAAAATCAATCCACAAATTTGAGTTCAACCCTAAAGATCACATCGAACCATCTAAAGATCCCCAAACCCTAGAAGTGGAATTACTCACAATTCATGTTAACAAACATAATACAATATATAGAGTGTAGGAGAAAAATGGATAATCGGGGTTAAACACACTCAAACGTTTAAGGAAAATAGAAGTTAGAAAATAAAACATTATACATAAGAAAATAAGTAACGCGGGTTTAAACACCACTCAACGTTTAACGAAAAATAAGAGTTAGAGAATAAAACATTAAAGACAAAAAAATAAATAACGCGGGGTTTAAACACCACTCAACGTTTACAAAAATAAAGGTTAGAGAATAAAATATTAAAAACGATAAATAATTAGTTAGATATAATAATGAAAAATAAAGATTAGTGCTGATTAGTGAATTAGCGAAAACACATGAACGAGAACACGAAGAACATAACGAAGAACACAAAAACATGAGAATATGAAGAACAAGGTAATTTGATTAATATTTGAAGACTAATGCTTAAACTATCTAAAGACTACAAAGCATGAAGTAAATTCAAGCTTGGTAAAAATGATGGAGCTTTCAGCTATTTATAGTGCAATGCCTCCCCTTAAGTCAAATATAGCAGCTTAAGGACTTGGACAGTAGAAAAACCACTCTCAACCAAGTGGGATGCCAAAGCAAGTGGGCGAGTAAAGCAAGTAGGAGCCAAACACGCGCCAGAGGCGACATTTGTGCACAGCGGATGACTGAAAATGGATAACTTCTTATCGTTGTCCGAATTCATCTTAAGACCTATTGTTGAAAGCTCTTGAAGAAAGATACATCTTCCAATTAGAACCACGTCAAAATTTGTTTATATCAAAAGATATGACTATTTGAATCCAGGTATGTACACAAAGAAGCGATTCTCATGAAGTGCTTCATTGAAGCAGAATAACTTCTTTTTATTTGTCTGAATCAGCCTAAAGAGTATCATTGGAAAGCTCTTGAAGAATCTATCATCTCCAATTTGAATCACATCAAAATGTGTGTATGCGGAAGATATGACCTTTGAACCTGTTATGTGCACAGAGTCTTCCAACAAGTCAAAGCACCGAATGTCTAACTAAACTAACCGAAAAAACTAATGAAAATGTGCTTATAAATAGAGCATAAATATCGGATATCAAGCCCCCAACTCATTCTTAATGGGTGAAGAGTCCGTCGAACTCACATCACTCACATTTATACTTTGATAAAAATGAATAAAGAGTAAGTGTGAAGAGAAAGAAAAGTGCGAATAGTCCTGAGTATGCGAAGATCGCGGAAAGTTGAAGGTGCGGAAGTGCTAAGTCAACTGGGAAAAATGCGAACACGAACTGTGTTCAAACTTTGCTAGAATGCAAAGGTTAGAGAGAGAAGTGCGAAATAGATGAATTTCTAGAGAGAAGTCAGAGCGAAAATCTCTCTTTCTCTCACTATCAGCCCCTATTTATAAGGAATATGGTTTGAGTGACTAGATTTTGAAAATTCGAAAACCCTATTGCGCGGGAAAGGAAAACGCGGATGGCTTCCTTCCTTGCGCTGCTACCACGATTCTTCTCATGCGAATCTAAAAAAAACTACTTACGAAGTGATATTTTAGCGATTATTTTGTTGTTTGTATTAATAACGTCGTGAAACCACGGTCAAATACCCTATAAACATAGAAGTTTAGAGAGTCTTTGAGGGGAAAATGATGTGCCCACTGTAAATCCTTAGACATGTAGCCTTYTAATATATGAACAAAGCCATCTACGTGGAAAACGATACGAATAAAATAAATCCGATCAAAAACAGATCGAGAATCAGATATYCGTAARCCAAAGCGGTAGTACTGGATAATCTACGGYGTAGATGGTGACAAGTGTCACACATCTAAGCTTCCAAAGGATTATGGCAAAATGCTTATAAATACCCCAAAGGAGCTCATTTATTACACATCAACCAACTACTTGAGAGCATCTCTCACTACTTTCTTTCTACATATCACTTTTATTCCCTTAATTCTCGTACTTACTTAAGCATCGGAGGGGAGATAATTCGAAAAGGATTATTTTCCTTTGTGCAGGTGCTAAGGAGGCGTAGCACGTCGACAGTACTAAGGACCAAGGAGTGCTAAGAGCTTTGACTAGATTTAGGTCTCACCTTTGCTTGATAGGAGGAAGTGCCAAGGCCTTATCTAACGTTCAATAGAGGTCAGCTCTCCAAAAGTARCATTGAAGGAAAGCCTCCACCTCTCTCTCAGCCCGGAAGCTCCGRAAATATTGTAGCTAGTCCAATTCTCTTGCCAYAAGCAACAGTAGTCATACTTTTCAAATATTTCMTGTTGATGTTCCTAATGTTTTTGGTATACCATGTAGAGATTTAGTTGTTCCGATTTTTGGTTATGGAAAAGATGTTGAATTAAAAGCATATTGAAAGAATACTTTTGAAATAGGTGCAGATGTTGATCTTACTCAAGTTGTAAGTTGTCTCGCAGTAGATGATAGACAATCTGGTCATGATATCTTTAAGAAATTGTTCTTGATGTATGTTATGTGTACATTGCTTACACCTAATTTGAATCATGGAATTGATCTTAAGTTGGTTAAGGTTTTGGAAGATGTTCAGAATTATCGAAATTATGATTGGTGTACTTATGTATTAGACTTTTTAGGTATGAATTTTCAAAAATATTCTGAAGAGMAGTATATGTCTGGTTGTATGTTGGTTCTTAAAATTTTCTAACTTCATAGACATATGTTTAGAGGTTTTAAAAGTCCTAAAAAATTTCAATTAATCTGGCATTTGACTTCTGAACAAATGAGAAATAGTATTAAAGYTGAAGGAGGTGAGTATGGTGCTAGATTGGTGGATAAATCTTATCCTATTACTCCTAAGAAAGGTGATGTAACCGCTGAGAACAAATATATTAGTATAGAAGTGTCAGTTCATGATGAAATAGAAGCTGGAAATGATATAGTTAATGTTGAAGATTATGTTGATCCTGAACCAGAAGTTAAAGTTAAAGCTACTGCTATTATCAGTTCTGAAGTTGTAGTGATGGAAGGAAAACCCGAAGAAGTTACTCTTGTTACATCTAATGATCCTGTTGAAGTTTCTATTGTACCAAAATTTGGTGTTAAGCATTATGAAGCAGAAGGAGATGTTGGAGATGCTTGTAAAGGCATTGTTACTGCCCATCGTTTTGTTACTTTTGTTTTGCCATGACTGATGAAGAAATTGCTAGCAGTGAAAAGGATGTAATTCTTTGATCTSAAATCTATATTCTTTTCCGTCATTTTTAAATTTCTTTTGTTTAATATCTAGTTAATTTTTTAAATTTGTATACTCTTATTTGTCTTTTACTTCATTTTTTGTCTAGTTACATTTTTTATCATATAATTATTTTTTGGATATAATTACTTTTAAATGTGTAGTTACCTTTTTTGCACTTTTAAATTACTTTTGTTTAAATGTAGATACTTTTTAAATTTTTTTGTCTTTAGTGTATCTTTTGTTAAACCCCTTTTGATACATATTTACTTTTTCCTTGATTTATATAACATTTCAATATTTATTTTCTTTCTGTAGTTACTTTTCATAGTTTTTAGTTATTTTTATGTATGTTTAGTTTTGTAAGAGTTTTTGAATTATTTAAGTTTAAATCTCTAGTTAGATTTTAGGTCTAGAATACTTTTCTTCTACTTATAGTTACTTTTTTTTAATATTGTTTCTGTTTATTATTGTTTCTGAAAATATGGTTATATTTTCAAGATGTTGAGAAAGAATATATGTACTTGAAAAGGAACATGAAGTTGTTTTCATWTCTATTGGAGAGRAATGTTGATTCAATGAAGGCATCATGTAGTATTCTTTCAAAGAAGCAAGATGAGGCAAGCAACAAGATGAATTAAAGCAACAAGATGAATTCACCTTCATCATCTCAAATTAGTCATCTTCCATCATCTGTATCTTTTTAGAAAGAAAGTAATGAGTTGATTGTGTGCTTTGGAAAATATCAAGGCCCAAAAGAAGCAGGTTGCTAAGTCTTATAACAAGAAAGTCAAACATAAGATTTTTTTGGAAGGAGATTTAGTGTGGAAGATGAAGTTGCCCGAGGATAACTACAAGATTCACATTTWTGGTAAATGAAGGTCTAAGTGAGTGGGACCATTTAGAGTGGTTAACGTTATGTCAAGGAATGCCTATCTCCTACAAGAGTTAGATGGGGAATGTTTCCAAGAGCTTTGAATGGCAAATTTCTGAGGCAATATAACCCCAAGTATTTGGGAAAGCCATCAAAATCTACGGTCAAAACATCCTGATCTAGAGGCATTTGATAAAATAATAAGTTGATGGAAACGGTTAAGTTCATGGTAAAATTACTGGAAAAGGGTAATACATGAACTTGAGGAAAATAGTATGATGATGATCTAGCGGAATCAAAAAGTTGAAAAGTTCTCTCACGTGATTGGCAAGGGAGGTAATTTTGAAACACTTTGGAAGTTAAAGGGCCAAAGACACCTAAGGGGTGTAGTAATTATACGAAAGTTACTAGACCCCCACCGAGCCTATAAATATAACCTGTCTTATGATCATTTCTACATCTCACCTACTCTCTCTCTAAAAATCTTTTTCAATCTTTTCTTTTCCTGGAGAATTGRCCTAATAAGCCAACACTAATGGAATTCAAGAAGTGGGTGCTTTATAAAGCCCGACGCCAAGAAGGCTTCACTTTCATTAACCATGAGATCACCCGCTAAGCTCTCGAGGGTGTGGAATGGAGGCATACGCATAGGGAGAAGACAACACTCATCGCTTTTGAATTCAAGTCGTTCAAATATTGGAGGCAGGGAACTAACCACCCCTASAAGAGGAAAGAACAACGTGCAGATGAGGTAGCATTTCAAAAGGCAGAAAGGGGGAAGGAAGAAAGAAATTAAGTTGCGGCTCGAAATGGAAAGACGAGAGAGGGACGAAGACAGGAAGAGAAAGAAAGGAAAGGCAAAGTGCAAGTGTTCTTGCTCCTGCAAGTTTCCAAAGGTCAAAATGACGTCCACTTCACAAGCGCCAACCCCTGTTCCTATAGCATCATCTTGATCATCATCATCATCATCGATTTCTTCTTCTTCATCGTCACAACCACTATCTCCATCATCGGCATATGTTCCTGCAAGGCATGGGCAGGAAGTTGCTCGTGCCCAGAGTAACGATGAGGATGAGATTGATTCTGATAACTACGAGATGGCTAGCGATTTATTTGCTTTATTTTCGTAGTCATAGAGAAACTTAGTTCAAAACATGGTGCTGACAAGGTTTCAGTTTTCTAAATCCTCTAAATGTTAGAATTATGTACTAATTTGTGTTTAGTCTACATGTGTTAATTTCATAAACTTTTGTCTAAAAACATTGTCTTGCAATGTTACAAATGTTATTTTGAAATTTTAATCAATGGAAAGATTTTCCTCTAAATGTTAAGTTTCCTTATTTGCAAAATATAGTACATTTTCATTAATGATGAACAGTGCTTAATGACAAAACATGCTAGCGTCACACACTAAATGATTAATGTACYAATTTATTACTTCAGCTTYCGAKTAATTTCCCAAAAGAAGGTAAATGTAATTTTTGGAAGTTGTGTTGATTTAGTTGTGCATTATCTCACCCAAGGTCATTTCTCAAGTCATTTAGATGCAAAGAGAAGGATGACCACAAAATTTAATCATACGAATATGAAGTCATCTTTATAACAAAAGCATTAAAATGAAAAACACAAGCCCTTTAGTGATAAGAAACATTAATTCACAAGGACTCAAGTGATGTCGTCGTTGCAAATTAAGRGGGCAATTTTTTACGGACTGAAAAATATTTTGTTGACTATGTTGACTARGTTATAGGAGTTTGACCGATAAGCAAGTGACCAACGATGAATGAAGTATCAAAGAAACTGGCGATGTGTGTCATTTCCAGAATAGTTGTCATGTGGCGATATGACAAAAGAGTTAGAAGGAAATTATGATAAAAGTGGCCCACTTGGAGATAGCCCAACAAGGGACAACCTATGAAGAACAAGCGACAACAAGATTTAGAGGGAAAGTACGAGAATTTGAAATATGAAAAAGAGGCGGCAAAAAACCGTCAAGAGGGAGTAACTTCCATCCATGATCTACACCTTGAAGGCCTATAAATAGACGCAGCAGGATCAGAATAAGAACAACAACAAATACAACAACAACATCTATCTATCTTCTTTCGCATTTAGCTTCCCTTAGTCGCACTTGGCTTAGTAGTAAAGTATAATTTAGCATAGCATAACTTAGTGTACCATATCGTAGTTCATCCCTCAATGGATCAGTAGTTTGCTCGTTTTCATCCCAATTGTGTAAACATGGAGGTAATCATCCTTCCTTGTAATACAATTCTAGTCTGACTCTATCCTTATCTATATAATGGATGGCTTTCGTTTCTATTCATATTTGTTTGTTTAACACTTCAGTCTTGTTACACAACAAGGTCATTTCCATATGCTTTCATCTTCTTGATTAACTCTACTATTTAGGAGTCATTTTACGTTAGCGATGTTATCTATATAATCAGTAACCAAAGGGGCAGCCCCCTACCGAACTAAAGACAATATTGGGCGGTTGACTTGATAATAAAGTGTAAAATCACCTCAATAATGATGCTTCCATTAAACTCAACCATTATTCCATATGGCTTTCTCCATTGAAGTCATAACACCAACCGATGTGTTGAAACATCTTTTGTATCACCCCTTTGTCAAAGGAAGGTTGTATAAGTGGAGTATGTACTTATCTCGGTTTGAGTTGAAATACGTCCCTCAAAAGGCCGTGAAAGGTAAAGCTTTAGCAGATTTATTGGTTGATCACCCCATCGAGAGTAGCATCCAAGTTATGAAGGAGGAGCCTTGACGATTGTTTGTGATCTGGATAGGGATTGGATCATTATTATTAGCTTTATTTTACTATTATTGTCGAATATTTGTTAGGATATTATTCTGATTAGTTAAGATATTATTTATTTTGATATGATTAGGATATAATTAGTTGGATATTTTCTGGATAAGATTTATATCTTTCCTAAAATATCTTAGTTAGTTTTAGATATTATTTAGTTAGATATAATTAGGATATTTTTAGGATATAATCAATTGGATATTTTCTGGATAAGATTTCTATCTTTCCTGAAATATCTTAGTTAATTTTTAGATGTTATTTTGTGTTATAAATAGGGTCTGAATATTATCAATGATACATATCCGTTTATTCTTTGGTCAAAAATTCCTCTTTGTTAATTCAGAGAAAACCTTATGAGTTTTGTGGTTTGTCCAGAAATTCGCTTACTTAACTACATCGTCGGTTGCTTCTTTGGAGCCGGTTCCACCTTGTGAGTTAAGATCCTTCAAATTCTGTGGTTGGTCCGGGGGTTTGAAGTTATTTTCGTTCGTTTTATTCACATTCTTTGGGAAATAACAACAATTCATGCATAATTTGTGGTATTCAAGGGATTTGTGAGCATCTTGCTTATAAATCCACATCAAATGGGTATCAGAGCCAATGACTCTTTGGGGTGGTCGTGTTCCTTCAAGGGTTATTCGATCAACTTTGCAGATTTTTGGTTCAAAATTTTCCAAATTTTAGTTTTGCKCAACTTTGAAAGCTTCTTTCTCACACGTCTCTTAAGCTTTTCAAGTGATTCTTTTTTTGAAATTTAATAACTTTTTGTCTAGTTACCACCTGCAAAATTTGAGAATTTTTCAAGATCGTTTGCTATTTGGTTKAAATCATTTTGTACAAAGTGGTCAGATTCAAAATAGTTTTGTGCAGTTTAAGGTAAAAATGAAATTGTGATTGATTGGCTTTGAATTTGTGCACGAAATTTTGGTTGAGTGTTGAATATACATAGGGGAACATGTGCTTAAAATTTCAGCCTAAACGAAGTTGATTTGGTATGTGTTTAGATTCGACGAAAAAAATCTATTTTTGGGTGCAATATGTCTAGTTTCTTGTATTTGAATTCTTGCTAGGGTTTTCAGAAAATTCATGTTCAATAAATCATGAAAAGTAAAATTGTAGATCAAATTGGTTATGAATGTCCTACAATTTATGGAACATGACTAGCGGTTCGATTAGACAATTTTGATGGGTTATACAAAACCGAATTTTTAAAGTGGATTACTAAAGAGGTTGATTTATTTCTTTATACACATCTTGACGTAGTTGATGCCGAGTTTGTACGCTTCATACCAATTTTTTTTACATCTTATGCTAAATATTGGTGGGAGATTTTTCAATTTCGTCGTGACCTAGAGGGTAAACCACATATAAGAAGATGGAGTAAATTGAAAGGAAAAACTATGGCATGCGTTTTTGAATCCGGATGAATTTGAACAACACTTACAAGAGCAATTTGTTAAATCCCAAGAAGATATGGCTCAATATAGAAGAAWATCCCAAGAAGTTATGGCTGAGATCAGAAACATGCTAGACCAATTGCAAGAACAGATGGAAACTTCGGCTTCTATTTCAAAGGTGGAAACTTTGGTTTCTATGGAAAAGGTGAAAACTTTKTCTTCTACAAATAGTCTACCTTTGAGTATTGAAGCGCACGATGAACTTGTACCAGAAGAATCGATTGTTCATAATATTTGCACCATGGCAAAAAAGGTCCATGAGAATACACCAAGACTACCAGTGATTTTAGCGACAAAACGTGACATAGTAAAAAAAGCAGATATCTCAGAATTGACACTTATCAAGTTCGAGTCTTTGAACAATAGAAAAATCCTTTAGAGAACAAGGATGAGGGTCCATTGACATATATTTGGAAGCCATCACTTCAAAGCAACAAATCATGCATTGATACTGTTGTTGAAGCACATGTTCGAGAACCTATAATTCTACGTCACGCTAAAAACGAATGTCGCATATGGATGGTTGCATGGCTCACTACACCAAAACTTGGGACAAGTTTTGTTTTCAAAAAGGGGAGAATGAGTTGGATAGWGATTAGATCATTATTATTAGCTTTATTTTACTATTATTGTCGAATATTYGTTAGGATATTATTCTGATTAGTTAAGATATTATTTAGTTTGATATAATTAGGATATTACTAGGATATAATTAGTTGGATATTTTTTGGATAAGATTTATATCTTTCTTAAAATATCTTAGTTAGTTTTAGATATTATTTAGTTAGATATAATTAGGATACTATTAGGATATAATTAGTTGGATATTTTCTGGATAAGATTTATATCTTTCTTAAAATATCTTAGTTAGTTTTTAGATGTTATTTTGTGTTAAAAATAGGGTCTGAATATTATCAATGAAACAGATTGGTCAAAAATTCCTCTTTGTTAATTCAGAGAAAACCTTGTGAGTTTTATGGTTTGTCTGGAAATTCACTTGATTAACTACATCGTCGGTTGCTTCTTTGGAGCTGGTTCCACCTTATGAGTTAAGATCCTTCAAATTATGTGGTTGGTCCGGGGGTTTGAAGTTATATTCGTTCATTTTATTCACATTCTTTGGGAAATACCAACGATTCATGCTTAATTTGTGGTATTCAAGGGATTTGTGAGCATCTTGCTTATAAATCCACATCAGTTTGTTGATGGATCAAGCCGAATTGATTCACCTAGAGTTGGGATAGTGATGACTTCACCAAGAGGTTTTAAGAACAAGATGGTAGTAACTTTCTAAAACCGATGCACAAATAACAGAGCAGAATTTGATTCTCTTGTTATAGGTCTCAAGACCTTGAAAGATATGGGWGTTACAAGGATCCAAGCCTTTGAAGATTCTCAATGGGTTGTWTCASAAACTTATGGAGAATACAGAGGAACCTCCCCTCTGGCTCTAGCGATTAATACAACTCTAAGACAGCTAATCTCCTCGTTTAAACAATGTGACATATCGTATATGCAAAGGGAAGAGAACAAAGAAGCTGATTMCTTAGCCCAATGAGCTTCTTCAAAAGAGCCTGATGGTTTTGACTAGAGTGTAATACACATTAGTTCATTCAAGTTAAAACCTTTGGAAGAAGTTGTGAAGGATGAGGTTAATAAGGTCAGTGTTCTTGGGTGTAAGGCAGACTGGCGCCAAGAGAAGAAGKAGTACTTGAAAGATCCTTCTGGCAAGAAAGTTCCTGCGAGCGTAAGGYTAGAAGCTACAAAATATTTCCCTTTGGGAAATAAGCTGTATCRAAAAGATCCACAAGGACTTTTGTTGAGATGTGTGAACAGTAAGAAGGTTTTGACTATTTTAGCAGAGGTTTATCATGGGAAATGTGGATCACACCAGTTAGGGCTTAATATGTGATGGCTCATTCACATGATAGGGTTCTTTTGGCCTTCAATCAAAGGATATTGTTTACAATATTCTAAAGGTTGTAAGCAATGCCAGAGATTTAAACCAATAAGCAAAGCCTTAGCAATTGAGCTACATCCAATAATCAAGCCATGGCCTTTTAGAGGTTGGGYCATTGATGCAATTAGAGCCATTAAACCACCTTCATTCGGACATCACGAATATATCTTGATAGCTACTAATTACTTCACCAAGTGGATCGAGGTTCAAGCGTTTCAAAAGCTTAACGCAAGAGCAGTGAATTTATTTCTTGAAGAAAGAATCACTACTACAAAAAAGGCTGAAAAGACCGGTTTAAAAAGGTCAAAGAGACTTGCAAAACAACCGGTCTTAAAGTGGGAGGGCTCTTAAGGTAAGAGACCGGTTAAATTTTGTGGTTTCTTATCATGATCAAAGAGACCGGTTATTTACTATAACCGGTTTCTTTGACTGCAATATAAGAGACCGTTTTTAAAGCCATAATCGATCTCTTTGATGCATCAAAGAAACCGGTTATTACTTATAACCGGTCTCTTAGGTGATCTTTCTGAATWAAAAAAATACATTGAGATGTGAGAAATCCCACATCTCGATGTACTTTTACACATGTGAGAAATAAAAAATTCTTGATTTTGTAATCAATTTCTTAAAATAAAATAATAAAAAATTATTACAATTCAAAAATACAAACTCCAATTTGTATGAAAATATTTAAGTGACAAAACAAATATATAATACAAAACATCAAAATTTAACAAATACATAAACACAATGCACCATCACCAAACTGAAACACAATGCATCATCACCAAGATGCAACAACTTGCTGCAATGAAAACACAAATAATTTAGCGAAATAATTGGAAGGAAACAGAAAACCAAAAAAATCTTAGATTAAATCTCACAATAATTAGCGAAATAATATCTTGCCTTTTACATTACATGTTCAATTTACTACTTTAATTTATAAATAAGTACTCTTAAACTAGTACTAACTATCACCAATAATGTCGTTGCCTTGCTCTCAAGCACCACTAGGCCATCGTGGCAGGCCACTCACACCCACCAAAYAATCCTTGTCATTTTCGCGAGCAAGCAGCTCATTCTCTGCAGAACAATTGATTAAAAATCATAAACGAAATACTAAAGAATGATACTCAAGAATTAGAAATGTGACTGCATTTATTAGAGAACCGAAGAAACTATAGAAACAAAAATATGTCCAAAAAATAAACTCAGAATTGTTAAAAAAATTCTGAACAATTTTATTTGCAAGAGAATTTTCAGAGAAAAATACAAGAATTAAAACTAAGAAAACTTCAGAAGAAAAGATAGATCTAAAGCAAAAAGACTCGATCTAAACAAATGATTGATCTGAAAAGAAAGAAACCTGATCTAACAAATATGATCTGAAAACATAATTATCTAAAGATGCAACAACTTGTAATATAATAAATTCAATAATTACCAAAGAGAAACTGGAAAAGAAATGAGAGATGGTAGGATAGGGATGATTGATCTCTTCTAAACACCTAACAAACAAATTTTTTAATTCAATAACACAAAAACATAACTCACAAACAGAAATCAATCCGAATTCAATAACAAAGGCTTAAAAACACATTAATTAAAAACAGAAATATTATTTGCTAAAGAGGGGGAACAACCTGATTGAGGGGTATCAAACTAATGTAGGACAGTAGCTGGTAAATTCATGACAAAAGAGTGATAATTAAGCCTCAAAATGAGGGATGGTTGAAAGATTGGAATTAAAGGAAAGAGATGAGAGGAGAGAGACGAGTGAGGTTTGGGACTAGAGAGGAGATGAGATGCACGACATATTCAAAATCAAGGAGATATTAAGTTGAGGTTTTGATAAGAGATGATGTGTATTCAATAAAGTTTAAATAAGTGAGGTGGTTGATTGTGTGAGGATACAGGATGTATGGAGAAAGTTGTTATGTGTGTGGTGTGTCGTGTAGGCTGCAATATCATTGGAATTTTCTGGGCCCATAAGATTCAATGACACAGGTTTTCAATTATACACGGGTCTGTTGGGTTGAACTAAGAATGTGTTTATAATACGCAGTTCTTTTAGACAAACTTAGAGACGATTTTCTGATATTTGGTCTCCTATGAACAGTTGGTTTTAAGACCCCGGTCTCTTAAGTATGGTGTTTATCAATTTTGTAGGAGTGATCATCACGAGGTTGTGGATGTCGAGAGACTAACTTTGATAGTGCATCAATGTTCATGGAAAGAGTTTGATGATATTCAAAAAATCAATATTAAAGGTATCCACGTTACTTGCAAGCTAACATGGCGGGCTGAAGCGAAAACAGTAAAGCTAAAGGGATTATGGATGGTAGATATCTGTGCGATTGGCATACTCTCTACACTATGATACTGGGCATTAGGATTCAAAAAGGGATGCAACAGAGTATATTCAATGGTTTATAGGCATTGAGCTAATTTGCAGCAGAGTTAGTGCAAAATAGCTAGAGTGGCTAGGCGATGGACTTACATTGAAGATATAGGTGAGGCGATGGCATTAATTAATTGGATGTGGAGGAGAAGGTTGCATGCTTGGAATGTTTAAATCCAAAGGTAGGTAGCTAAGTTTAATAAAGTCTCATAAGATTTTCTTAGAGGGAGATTAGTACGGAAGATGAAGTTGCCTGAATTAAACAAAGACATTTTGGCAATGGTCCATCTAAATGTGAGGGCTTGCAAGTGGCTGTTCATGTTGGAAATGCCTATGCTCTTACAGGAGTTAGTGGTGAATGTTCAAGAGCGCGAATGGAATGTTTAAGGCATATACTCAAGTAGTTGGGAAGCACGAAAATCTTAACGGGAGACATCCTAGTCTACGGATTGAGCAATATAAGTTGGTGTAATTAGGTAAATCCATGTATTAATTACTAGGGCAGGTGATACGTGGATTTAGGAGAAGTGATGTGTGAGGTCTCTTTGATTTAAAGAAGTTTAAAGCTCTCTAACGTGATTAACAGGGATTAAGGAATTAAACTTCACGGGAGATAAAGTTATGAGACATCTAAGGGGTAAGAGTAATTACATGGAATTACTAACCTCTTTGGCTATAAAATTAAAGTCCATATAAGCATTCACGTCCTCTCTGTTTCATCTCTCTCTCTAAAACTTTATTTCTTTTCCCTGAGAATTGGCCCTAATAACCATATGTAGTTTAAGAAGGGGTGTTGCAGGCTCGATGCCATAGAAGAATCAATTCATTAACCATGAGATCACTCGCCAAGCTCTCGATGGTGCGGAGTGGAATTGAGTACACTGGTAAGGAAAAAGGCACTCGTCCTTGATTCAAGTGGTTAAGTCTGGAGTATTGAGTGATTTCGCACTTCATAACAAGTAACTGCCAAGGTGTTTGGGTTTGGTAGGGGGCTGCTCTTGGTAGTAATTAATGATAACCTCGCTAACGTAAAAATGGCTCCTAAGGTCGTAAATAAAGTTAAGAAGATGTGAATGCAAGGAAATAAACTTGTTGTGGAACAAAACTAAAGCTTAAAACAAACAGAAATGAAGAGAAACGTAAGCCATCCATTTATAAAGTAGGGATAGGGTCAGACTACAACTGTGTCACAGGGAATGCTGATTACCTCCATGTTTACACAATTGGGATAACAACGAACATGCTACTGATCCATAATAGGATGAACTATGCTACGCTAAACTATACTTGGCTACTAAGACAAGTGCGGCTAAGGAAAGATAAATGCTAAGAAAGATAGATGCTTATTTAATGTGTGTTTGTTTGTCCTTTTATTCTACTCCGGCTTCATCTATTTATAGGTCACAATGGTAGAGATCATAGGTGGTTAACAACGGTTATCCCTTTGACAATTTCTTGGCGCTCTTTTCTTAATATTTGAATCTCCGTGCTTTCCCTCCAAGCCTCCTTTGTCGCTTGATGCTTCCTGGACCTTCTTCTATTGGGCCATTTCCAAGTGGGCTACTTCAATCATAATTACTTATAGTGCTTATGTTCCATTCTATCGTTGGACCGAATCATTTAAGAAGCGGCAAGTATCGCTATCGCCAGTCTTCTTTAATCGGTATTCTTGCTGGTTGTCTCCAGTTAWACGTCACTAGTAAAACTCTTGTTTAATTTATCATTCTATCGGTCAACAAAGTCAAATGAGTATTTTTAATCATTAACAAAGGCAGGGAACTGACCACCCCTAAAGGAAAGAACAACATGCAGATAAGGTAGCATTCCGAAAGGCAGAAAGGGAAAATGAAGAAAAAAGAAGGAAGATAGATATAACGGAAAAGGATTAATATCGATCAATCTTGATCGAAATGCCGCAATTTAATACGCATCTTGATAATGGTTCTCCACTATCCATATCGATCAATTTATAAATCTAAATTATAAATAGCAATTGATTAACCTGCTAATTATGAAGGTATAAGAGCATATCATTTTGGATACTCCTGGTTGACTTAATCARATTGGATAAAATATTTCCTTTCTAAGAACTTCTACTATTTGTTATTAAGCATAAAACCCCTAATAATAAAACTACAGATTGGATAAACAAGTAATACAACATACTTATATTAATCGATGCATCTCTATTAATGACTACTGTAGATTACATTGATCACGTTGTATTAGCACTATTTAATTGTTTTTTTTTGGTAAATAAAGAGATTTTTATAGCCCAAAAGACCATACAACCTAAGCATTGCTATATGGGTGGCAACCCTACTAGGTAGGCTCCCACCCACAAGCAACCTTCATTCTACCTTGTTACATCAACCAGAATTACAAAGTGTCTAACCACATCCTRCAAGTTCTAGAAATTTTACTGTCATTCATCAGTTTAAGCCTAGTTTTAGTAWAGAATTTCACTCCTTTTACTATAGCAGCAACAGTGGGAACCTGGTTCTTYCAAAAAGCAGCATTTCTAGCTTTCCAAAGTTGATACAAGGCAGCTGCATAAGATGTAGCTAGGATATTCCGTTTCACCACAGAAAAACCCTTCCTTCTTCTGAGCCAACTGAGAAGTGCACTCATGCTCCCAGCTCTAATCTTCACTTGCAACCAATCTGCAACAACTGCCCAAATAGCCTGACTTAGAGTGCACTCGAAAAATAGATGATGATGATGAGTCTCAGTATGCTGATCACAGATACAACAGGAATCATTGGGGCAGATATCAACCCTATGCAACCTGTCCTTGACCTGTAATCTCTCCAATACAAGCAGCCACCATATGAACTTGTGCTTAGGCATGGAAAKTCGGTTCCAAACAATATTATGCCAAACCTTCCTGTCATCTTGTTGTGTCACAAAGTGCTTATAACCTTCCCTRATTGAGTATTTCTGGTTTATTTGAGGCCACCAACTGCTATGCTTCAACAATATAAGCTTTTCCTTAGTAAGGCACATTAGTCTCCGCATCCAACTAGCAGTAACTNAGAGACTATCACTATTGATCAGGCATCAATGTTCATGGGAGAAGAGTTTGATGAATATCTCAAAAAATTCAATATCTAAAAGGTACATTCCACGCCTTACTTTGCACWAGCTAACAGGCGGGCTGAAGCKACAAACAAGATCAAAGCTAAAGGGATATCGAAGATGGTAGACAATAACTTGTGCGATTGGCATACTCTCCTACACTATGCTACTGGGCATATAGGACTTCAAAAAGGGATGCAACAGGAACGACTTCATATCAATTGGTTCATAGGCATGAGCTAATATTGCCAGCAGAGTTAAGTGCAAAATCAGCTAGAGTGGCTAGGCGAATGGACTTATCATTTGAAGACTATAGTGAGGCGATGGCAATTGAATTAATGGATGTGGAGGAAGAACGGTTGCATGCTTTGGAAAGTATTAAATCCCAAAAGAAGTAGGTAGCTAAGTCTTATAATAAGAAAGTCATGCATAAGATTTTCTTAGAGGGAGATTTAGTACGGAAGATGAAGTTGCCTGAACATAAACATAAAGACCACATCTTTGGMAAATGGTCATCTAAATGTGAGGGGCCTTTCAAAGTGGCTAAAGTCATGTCTGGAAATGCCTATCTCTTACAGGAGTTAGATGGTGAAATGTTTCCAAGAGCGCTAAATGGMAAATTTCTAAGGCAATATACACCAAGTATTTGGGAAAGCCACCAAAATCTACGGGCGAGACATCCTAGTCTACAGGAACTTGACAAATAATAAGTTGGTGTAATTAGGTAAATCCATGTAATAAAATTACCTAGGGCAGGTGATACGTGGATTTAGGAGAAGTGATGTGATGATGGTCTCTTTTGATTTAAAGAAGTTTAAAGCTCTCTAACGTGATTTACACGAGGGATTAAAGGAAAATTTGAAAACTTTCAACGGGAGATAAAAGGTTATGAGACATCTAAGGGGTAGAGTAATTACATGGAAGTTACTAGACCTCCATTTTGCCTATAAATATAACCAGTCATATAAGCRCATCTCACGTCCTCTCTCGTTCTCACTCTCTCTCTTAAAAACCTCTTCATTCTCTTCTTTCCCATGAGAAATTGGCCTAATACGCCAACGCTAATGTAGTTTAAGAAGTGGGTGCTTGACAAGGCTCGATGCCATGAAGACATCAACTTCATTAACCATGAGATCRCTCGCCAAGCTCTCRATGGTGCGGAGTGGAATTGAAGTACACTGGTAAGGAAAAAAAGGCACTCGTCCTTTTGAATTCAAGTGGTTCAAGTACTRGAGGTTATTGAGGTGATTTCGCACTTCACATACAAGTCAACCGCCCAATGTTGTTTTGGGTTTGGTAGGGGGCTGCCTCTMTGGTTACTAATTATATAGATAACCTCGCTAACGTAAAAATGGCTCCTAAGGTCGTAAATAAAGTTAAGAAGATGTGAATGCAAGGAAATAAACTTGTTGTGGAACAAAACTAAAGCTTAAAACAAACAGAAATGAAGAGAAACGTAAGCCATCCATTTATAAAGTAGGGATAGGGTCAGACTACAACTGTGTCACAGGGAATGCTGATTACCTCCATGTTTACACAATTGGGATAACAACGAACATGCTACTGATCCATAATAGGATGAACTATGCTACGCTAAACTATACTTGGCTACTAAGACAAGTGCGGCTAAGGAAAGATAAATGCTAAGAAAGATAGATGCTTATTTAATGTGTGTTTGTTTGTCCTTTTATTCTACTCCGGCTTCATCTATTTATAGGTCACAATGGTAGAGATCATAGGTGGTTAACAACGGTTATCCCTTTGACAATTTCTTGGCGCTCTTTTCTTAATATTTGAATCTCCGTGCTTTCCCTCCAAGCCTCCTTTGTCGCTTGATGCTTCCTGGACCTTCTTCTATTGGGCCATTTCCAAGTGGGCTACTTCAATCATAATTACTTATAGTGCTTATGTTCCATTCTATCGTTGGACCGAATCATTTAAGAAGCGGCAAGTATCGCTATCGCCAGTCTTCTTTAATCGGTATTCTTGCTGGTTGTCTCCAGTTAWACGTCACTAGTAAAACTCTTGTTTAATTTATCATTCTATCGGTCAACAAAGTCAAATGAGTATTTTTAATCATTAACAAAGGCAGGGAACTGACCACCCCTAAAGGAAAGAACAACATGCAGATAAGGTAGCATTCCGAAAGGCAGAAAGGGAAAATGAAGAAAAAAGAAGGAAGATAGATATAACGGAAAAGGATTAATATCGATCAATCTTGATCGAAATGCCGCAATTTAATACGCATCTTGATAATGGTTCTCCACTATCCATATCGATCAATTTATAAATCTAAATTATAAATAGCAATTGATTAACCTGCTAATTATGAAGGTATAAGAGCATATCATTTTGGATACTCCTGGTTGACTTAATCARATTGGATAAAATATTTCCTTTCTAAGAACTTCTACTATTTGTTATTAAGCATAAAACCCCTAATAATAAAACTACAGATTGGATAAACAAGTAATACAACATACTTATATTAATCGATGCATCTCTATTAATGACTACTGTAGATTACATTGATCACGTTGTATTAGCACTATTTAATTGTTTTTTGGTAAATAAAGAGATTTTATAGCCAAAAGACCATACAACCTAAGCATTGCTATATTGGGTGCAACCCTACTAGTAGGCTCCCACCCCCACAAGCAACTCATTCTACCTTGTTTACATCAACCAGAATTACAAAGTGTCTAACACATCCTGCAAGTTCAGAAATTTTACTGTCATTCATCAGTTTAAGCTGTTTTAGTAAAGAATCACTCCTTTTACTATAGCAGCAACAGTGGGACCTGGTTTCTTCCAAAAAGCGCAATTTCTAGCTTTCCAAAGTTGATACAAGGCAGCTGATAAGATGTAGCTAGATATTCCGTTCACCACAGAAAAACCCTTCCTTCTCTGAGCCAACTGGAAGTGCCTCATGCTCCCAGCTCTAATCTCACTTGCAACCATCTGCAACAACTGCCCAAATAGCCTGACTTAGAGTGCACTCGAAAAATAGATGATGATGAGAGTTCAGTATGCTGATCACCGTACAACAGGAATCATGGGGCGATATCAACCCTATGCAACCTTTCCTTGACCTGTAATCTCTCTCAATCAAGCAGCCACCATATGAAATTGTGCTTAGGCATGGAATTCGGTTCCAAACAATATTATGCCAACCTTCTGTCATTTTTGTGTCACAAGAGCTCTTATAACCTTCCCTGATTGAGTATTCTGGTTTATTTGAGGCACAACTGCTAGCTTCAACAATATAAGCTTTTCCTTAGTAAGGCACATTAGTCTCCGATCACTAGCAGTACTGGTGAGTTATCCCACAGTCTGATCCTTCAGTAGATAGAATGACCATCTAACCCACAAGTGTCCTTCTTTCTCACTGATTGTCTGCAAACTATTTACCAAAGCCAGAGTGTTTCATAAGCTCAGATTCTGCATCAAGTCCCCATATTTATTTCCTGGGTTTGCACACATCCTTCCTAACATAACCTCTTTTGTCCCCATTCACATGTCCTTCCATAAAAACTTCTTGCAGATGGTATTAATTTATCCAACACCTTGAGCAAAATTATATCTGCATCCGAATGTGCTATATCATTAACACAGCTTAACCATTGCAACTTACCTACAAAGGAAAGGTTTCTGTTGTCATGTTCTGATTCTACAAACCATTTGTGCACAAGTAATCACACTCATGAACTGAAATCTTCTAATGCATATAGGGGCCGCAAGGTATTTAAGCCAAGTCCCCACTTTAAGACCAGTCCTTGCTTAGAATCATATTCAATATATGTTGTGCATATTTAGGAAAAGTATATCTCAATTCTAACTTATGCCTGCAAACAAAGAAGCCAGTCTCAAAAGACTCAAAGCTTGTGCCACAAGCGGCAACATCCTCAAAGACCTTGAAAAAGATAAGTCATCAGCCAAACATAAATGTTCAAAAGCTAAGTCTGCATCTAGGATGAAATCTAAACTCTCTGCATTTCCCAACATACTGAAAAATTGGTCAAATCATCGCATACACAAACAACAAAGGAAGGAGAATGGTATCCTGCCTCAATCCTCTACTAGCACCAAAAACCTCTACATGCACCATTTATAAGAATAGGTAACTTGCCAAATTGGACACAAGTCATCAATAGATAGACAATGCACCGATGGACAATTGAAAGCCTGAAGTAAGGCTTTCACAAAAGACACTCAGTATTTTGTCATCACTCAAAAAACCGGTATTTGCAACACGTTGAAAACACACCTGATCTGTTCTCCTAGCTGAATGTCCGTCTCACAATATCTTGCAGCCATATGTCGGAATTGACCTTAAGACTATTACTTCTCCTACCTGCCAAAAAAGACCCCTTGAATAATGGGAAACCAAATTAGAAGGACCCAAGGCATACATCACGCAGAGATTTGGAAATAAATTTGTAGATAAGCTGAACAACAGACCAATTGGCCTTAATCAGTTCACTTTGGAAGGACAATCAATCTTGAGATACGTCACCAGAGTTTAATTGATGCACACCAAATTTCCTGAAGCTAAAATTGTCCATAGTACATGAAAAATCCTTAAGATTCTTAGCAAATTTCAATAGACCCCCAACCAAAATATTCTCAAGAAGCCTTAAAAATTGACTTCTCAACAATCCTCAACAACCGGGAGCCTGCCATCCAAGAAGACTATACCAAACAGAACATTTTTATTCATGCATCGAACCATCCAGCTCCCCTGAGCTAATTGTTCATCACGAGACAAACAGGACCCCCTTGCACAATGTTTTTGATCTTGACATAATTACCAATTACACCCTTTTAGCATTCAGTTGAGTCTGGAGAAAATGGCACAAAGCTTGACTAACCACTGCCAACAGGTCGGCCTAAGCCAGGTGCCGTCAGAGTGTAATCACTCGTATAGTATCATCCTGTCAAGCATCTGGGCATTGTACTGGCGTTATGGACATTTTGAATCTCTCATCTCCTGTGAACCAAATCTATTAGCTTTCTGTCAAAACTTACACAAGTTAGACCAATTTAATCTTGTGTACCTGAATTAGTGTAATTGAGCTTGTCACATCGTCACTATGTAAAGTTGCTTGTCGCGTTGAGTAATTTAATCTTATTTCTGCACTTATGAACTTCTCCAAAAAGCTGACGATTCAGCTCTTTTAAGCTTTTCAAAGCCTTAAGTTTTGAACAACAGAAACATAGCCAAAGCACTTATCTTTTGCCCACAAACTTCCTTGATCAATTCCCGCATGACACACCAGATACTTAAATCGCACATATCAAAAACCTACAATAGTAATTATAACATCAGCATCACCATGTAGATTATCAAAAGACCGTGACTTGATTCAAAACCATCCTTTAAGTAAGATCCACCTCTGTTAGTAGGATAAAGCTTAACCACTCTGATTTAGCTACAACTCTACTAACTTGCCATACTTCTGGTTCTCATCTTGTCTTATTGGCTCTAAACCACCATTCCTGCAAAACTTGAATATCGGTAGCCCACAATGGATCAGAGTGGTCCAGAAACTATCCATACTCTTATATCTTGTAGTATCCATACGTTTCCTCTACATCAAAGCTTGTTTAAAATCTCCGATCCATCATCAACCAAGGCCTTATATAGACATAGCTACTACTAATTCTGCGCAAAGCTTCATCCTAGCCTCAGATGACAATTTAGCATACACAAAGGTACAAAAAACGACTGCCCCCCAACCACTATTGTTATGTGACAAGTTAACCGTTTTGATCAGTACAAAGGGATATTGACTGAAAATTTATACGGGTTCTTAGAACAAAATACCCTTCCCTTCCTAACTCACAAGGATATTTCTTTGTATTACACCCATCCCTGGCAAAATTATTAAGGATATTACCCTCGAAAACCGGAGGCCCTTAACCTTGGTTTCCAAGAGCACACCAGACTTGCATTATATTTAATATCTTTACATAGTTTCTTCTACCAGTTGTTGCTTGTCAATCTGTCTGTTAGCCCCCCTATACATTGCCAAAAATTATAATATCCATTCGGAGTAGGGGTAGTCAACCCCTTCCCTGTACTATGCCTAGTTTTAACACCAATCAAAACAGTGGCCCCTCATATACTTGTATCCTTAAGGGCAATGAATCGATTAACTATAGGAGTAGGAGTAGGAGTAGGAATATTTTATTTTTAGTGGTGACCAGCTGAAATCCTTCATTGTCTTTGACAGGCTCAAAAGGCCTAGCAGAGGTCACCACCTCTTTACTACATGTAGGCTCATTCACCTGTAGTGCATTCACAATAGGAGCAGTAGCTGTGTTCTCATTCACCTATTTTGGCTTCCACATCCTCTTCACCTGAGTCCTACAATTATTAGTAGAATGACCAAGTTTCTTGCATTTAGTACAAACTTGAGGTTTCCATTCATAATGCAYATCCCGTTGCACCTCAATATCTAACTCATTAACATACTCAATCTCATYTGGAAACTCCTGATCAACCTGCACCTCTACCATCATTCTTGCATATTTAAGCATGCCTTTGTTTTCAGTGTGTGGATCAAGCTTAATTAGAGTCCCAATGCCTTCAATAAGCTTAGCCAAACAATAGAATTCCCAGTACTTCACATTAAGATTATGAAGCTGTATCCAAATAGGAACAATTTTAAACTCCTCAGCCATGAGATCCATATTAGGAGACCAGGCTTTGAAAACCAAAGGCTTCCTATCAAATGAATAATGTCCCTCAAGGGCAGTCTTCTACCCTCCTGGATCCTCAAATCTAACCACAATACTGCCATGTCCTACTGCTGTGATAAGAGTAATACCCATTTTCCCCCAAATCCGCTTAATAAAACCCTCAATAACTGAAAATGGAGGTTTAGCACCAAGCACAAAACATACCAGAGCATTATTCCAGAATTCAAGTTCAGCACTAATGTCATCATTATTAATCGGAAAATTTGCCAATAACTACCCACATTTGGGACTTTTTTAGAAAAAACTACCCACATTCCATTTTATTAAAAATAACTACCCACTTTTTGCAAAATCATTAGAATTCACTACCCGTTAACGGTTCTACACTAACACCGTTAACCCCTCATCCACGAACCACCCWTCAGCCACCACTCCCTCACTRCTACMACCCTTCAGCCACCTCCCTTCACTACAACCACCCTTCTGCCACCACTCCCTCACTGCTACCACCCTTTAGTCACCTCCCTTCACTCTTCCTTCTCTCTCCTCACCATTAGCAAGTGATTCCAATCCTTACTAACAAAATGTGACAAAGTAGTAATGGTTGGAGTATCACCAACAACATACATAACAACAACTGACTTCCAATTAATTGTCATAGCATTAATTCCAGCTTGTTGTAATTGTGCAATAGCATTCCAATCCTTAATCATAGGTGCAATAAAACCTGATTTCATACCTTTTGTCCCAAAAWTTGAAGACTCAAACAATGCATTCCAATTATCTGAAGTTTTAAAATTACAACTACCGTCATTCGAAGCAATCGGTGAAGCAATAGGAACAACAACCTTAGCCACACCCTATTTTTCTTGACCCCTAGCAAAAGACARAGAAATAGGCGTAGCAGCAGGACTCACCGGAGAAGAACGATGAGTGTGAAAAACCTGCTAAATCACAATAGCACCAGCCATTGGATCCAGCGGCGCCGCTAGGCCTTTGGTCGCAGCCGTAACCCCCGATGAAACGGAACGACTATCAACACCTTGTTGAGAAGAGCGAGTACCCTTAGACAAAATCGGGGACGGCGAGTTNTATCCAAAACACCTTGAGGCAAAATTATAATCTGCATCCGATATGTGCATATACTCATTAACACAGCATTAACCAATTGCAATCTACCTACAAAGGAAAGGTTTCTTGTTTGTCATGTTCTGATTCTACAAACCATTTTGTGCACAAGTAAATCACACTCATGAAYTGAAAATCTTCTTAATGCATATAGGGGCTCCAAGGTATTTAAAGGGMCAAGTCCCCACTTTAAGACCAGTCTTGCTCAGAATCATATCAATATCATGTTGTTGCATATTAGAAAAGTATATCTCAGATTTAAACTTATTTGCCTGCAAACAAGAAGCAGTCTCAAAATGACTCAAAGCTTTGACCACAAGGGCAACACTCCTCAAATGACCTTTGCAAAAAAGCATAAGGTCATCAKCAAAACATAAATGGTTCAAAGCTAAGGTTCTGCATCTAGGATGAAATCTAAACTCTGGCTTCTTCCCAACATACTGAAGAATTCTGGTCAAATACTCCATACACAACACAAAAAGGAAAGGAGAGATGGGGTATCCTTGCCTCAATCCTCTACTAGCACCAAAAAAACCCTTGACATGCACCATTTATAAGAATAGTAAACTTGGCAGATTGGACACAAGTCATAATAAGATGCACAATGTGAGATGGAAATTGAAAAGCCTGAAGTAAGCTTTCAAGAAAAGACCACTCAATTRTGTCATAAGCYTTTTGCAAATCCACCTTGAAAACACACCCCTTGGCATTGTTCTTCCTAGTGTAATGTCGTCTCACAATATCTTGGCAGGCCAGGATATTGTTAATGATATTTCTTCCTGCCACAAAAGCCCCTTGATTAATGGAAACCAAATTAGGAAGGACCAAGCTAAGTCTACTGCAGAGGAGTTTGGAAATAACTTTGTAGATAACTGAACAACAGACAATTGGCCTGTAATCAGTCACTTTGGAAGGACAATCAATCTTAGGTACCAGAGTAATTGATGCACACCAAATTTCCTGAAGCAATTTCCTAGTACTGAAAAATCCTTAAGATCTTAGCAAATTTCAAGACCCACRATATCTCAAGAAGCCTTAAAAAATTGACTTCTAAACCCATYACAACCTGGAGCCTTGCCTCCAAGAATATACCAAAAGGCATTTTTAATTTATGCATCAGTGAACTCAATCCTGAGCTATTGTTGTTGCTCAGAGGACAGAACAGGACCTTGAGCAATGATTTTTGACTTGACAATACCAATTACACTCCTTTTAGCATTCTTGAAGGTGGAGAAATGGTCCACAAAGGCTTGACAAACCTCCAAAGGATCAGTAAGCCAGGTGCCAGCAGAGTTCATCACTGTATTAATTCTATTCCTGTCAGCTCTGGCTTTAACTGCATTATG
The DNA here is from genome assembly GCA_008642245.1 of Bassia scoparia. Classification (NCBI taxonomy): domain Eukaryota; kingdom Viridiplantae; phylum Streptophyta; class Magnoliopsida; order Caryophyllales; family Amaranthaceae; genus Bassia; species Bassia scoparia. Next base: position 54,622 of record SNQN01001778.1, on the reverse strand, counting down.
GAACATTTTGGAATTCTCATCTCCTTGCTGAACCCAATCTATTTTAGCTTTCTGTTTCAGAAACTCTACACAAGTTTGATGAGCCAATTTGTAATCTTGGTGAGCCTGATATTCTAGTGTAATGTGAGCTTTGTTCACATGGTCACTATGTAAAAGTTGTTGTGCCTTGAGTAACTCTTGATATCTTTGATTTTCTGCAGCTATAACTTCTCCAAAAGCATGAGTATTCAGCTCTTTTAAGGGCTTTTTCAAAGCCTTAAGTTTTTGAACAACAGAAAACATAGCAAAGCCTTGTATCTTCTTGCCCCAAACTTCCTTGACAATTCCCATGAAACCAGGGTACTTAATCCACATATTCAAAAACCTAAATGGTTTATACACATCAGCATCACCATAGATTATCAAAAGACCTGGACTGTGATCAAAACATCCTTTAAGTAAGAAAGTCACCTCTGTAGTAGGGAATAAAGTTAACCACTCTGAGTTAGCTACAACTCTATCTAACTTTGCCATTATTCTGGTTTCCTCATCTTGCTTATTGGTCCATGTAAACAACCTTCCTGCAAACTTGATATCGGTAAGCCCACAATGGATCAGAGTGTTCCAGAAAGCATCCATTACCTTAGTATTTGTAGTATTACCAGTACGTTCCTCTACATTCAAAGCATTGTTAAAATCTCCACTCATCAACCAAGGGCCCTTWATAGACATAGCTAGCTACTGAAAGTCCTGCCAAAGCTTCATCCTAGCCTCAGTACAATTATGTGCATACACAAAGGTACAGAAAAACCGACTGCCTCCCACCACTATTGTTATGTGACAATTAACCGTTTGATCAGTACAAAGGGTGATATTGACCTGAAAATTTTTAGGGTTCTAGAACAAAAYGACCCTTCCCTTCCTACTCCAAGGAATATTTCTTGTTATACACCATCCTGGACAAAGATTATTAAGGTATAAAGCCCCTAAACTGGAGGCCTTAACCTTGGTTTCCAGAAGGCACACCAGCTTGACATTATATTGATTAATAGTCTTCTTTACCAGTTGTTGCTTGTCAAGTCTGTTGAGCCCCCTAACATTCCAGAAAATTATAATATCCATTCGGAGTAGGGGTAGTCAACCCCTTCCCTGTACTATGCCTAGTTTTAACACCAATCAAAACAGTGGCCCCTCATATACTTGTATCCTTAAGGGCAATGAATCGATTAACTATAGGAGTAGGAGTAGGAGTAGGAGTAGGAATATTTTATTTTTAGTGGTGACCAGCTGAAATCCTTCATTGTCTTTGACAGGCTCAAAAGGCCTAGCAGAGGTCACCACCTCTTTACTACATGTAGGCTCATTCACCTGTAGTGCATTCACAATAGGAGCAGTAGCTGTGTTCTCATTCACCTATTTTGGCTTCCACATCCTCTTCACCTGAGTCCTACAATTATTAGTAGAATGACCAAGTTTCTTGCATTTAGTACAAACTTGAGGTTTCCATTTCATAATGCACATCCCTGTTGCACTCCGAAATATCTAACTCATTAAATACTCAGACTCATCTGAAACTCCTGATCAACCTGCACACTCTACCATAATCTTCTTGCATATTTAGCATGCCTTTGTTTTCAGTGTGTGGATCAAGCTTAATTAGAGTCCCAATGCATTCAATAAGCTTAGCCAAACAATAGAATTTCCCAGTACTTCACATATAATTATGAAGCTGTATCCAAATAGGAACAATTTTAAAACTCCCTCAGCCATGAGATCATATTAGCAGACCAGGCTTTGAAAACCAAGGCTTGCCTATTCAAATAGATAATAACCTCGTCATGCTGAACGACAAGGGCAGTCTTCCTACCCTCCGTGATCCTCAAATCTAACCACATACTGCCATTCCTACTGCTGTGATAAGAGTAAATACCCATTTTCCCCCCAATTATCCGCTTAAATAAAACCCTCAATAACTAAATGGAGGTTGCACCAAGCAAAAACATACCAGCAGCATTATTCCCAGAATTCAAGTTCAGCACTAATGTCATCATTATTAATCGAAAATTTCGCCAATAACTACCCACATTTGGACTTTTTAGCAAAAAACACTCCCCACATTCCATTTTATTAAAAATAACACCACTTTTTGCAAATCTTAGAATTCACTACCCTGATTAACGGTTCTCCACGTCAACACCGTTAACCCCTCCATCCCGAACCACCCATCAGCCACCACTCCCTCACTCTACCACCCTTCAGCCACCCTCCCTTCCTAAACACCCTTCTGCCACCACTCCCTCACTGCTACCACCCTTTAGTCACCTCCCTTCACTCTTCCTTCTCTCTCCTTCACCATATAGCAAGAATCTTCCAATCCTTACTAACAAAATTGTGACAAAGTTAGTAATGGTTGGAGTATCACCAACAAATACATACAACAACTGACTTCCAATTAATGTCTCATAGATTAATTCCAGCTTGTATGTAAACGTGCAATGCATTCCAATCCTTAATCATAGTGCATAAAAACTGATTTCATACCTTTTGTCCAAATTGAAGACTCAAAACAATGCATTCCAATTATCTGAAGTTTTAAATTACAACACCGTCGGATTCGAAGCAATCTGGAGCAATAGGAACAACAACCTTAGCCACACCCTAATTTTTCTTAGACCCCTAGCAAAAAGCAGAGAAATAGGACTAGCAGCAGGACTCACGCGGAGAAGAACGATGAGTTTGGAAAACCTTGCATAATCCACAATAGCCACCAGCATTGATTCCCAGCGGCGCCCTAGGCCTTTGGTCGCAGCCGTAACGCCCCGATGAAACGGAACGACTCATCAGCACACCTTCGTTGAGGAAGGCGAGTACCCTTAGACAAAATCAGGGGACAGCGAGTTTGGCGTCGGGATCTACTTGGGTCAGCTCCTTCGACGGTCAACGCGACACGGCTTGCTGTGAAGTACCGATTTATGGTGGCAGGAAGGTGGTATGTGTGAAGGAGTGGCTGTAGGTGGTAGCACGTGCAGGCGAGTGGTGGCAGAAGGGTGTTGTAGTGAAAGGGAGGTGGCCATGAGGGTTGGTTCGCTGGTGACATGCGGATGGGTTAACGGTGTCGTAGCGTTAAAAACCAAGTTAACGGGTAGTGAATTCTAATGATTTTGCAAAAAGTGGGTAGTTATTTTTAATAAAATGGAATGTGGGTAGTTTTTTCTAAAAAAGTCCCAAATGTGGGTAGTTATTGGCAAATTTTCCTKATTAATCTTTGGTTTATGTTTAGGTTTAGGTGGTGATTTCGGAATATCATCCTCCTTYAATACTTTGTTTTGATTCTACTCCTCCAAGTTACTGTTACATTGAATTCTAGATTACACAACCCCAAATTGCAAGGTATTAACAACATTAGAAGAAACAATAGGGTTACCTACATTCATAGATCGCACTGGGTCCCCATATCCAACCCCCGGAGTAGCAAGCTTAGCTTCCATGAAATTCGAAAAATCCATCTGAAGCTGGGTTTGTTGTTCCAATCGCTWAACTGATGATTCCGGGTCTGCTGAAACATTAACATCTTCCTCATTCGAGCTCACATCCAAATTAGAAACCCARCCATCAATATCCTCATCATTCAAAGCACTTTTGCCCTTGTTTTTAGTTTGATTGCCAGTTTTTTTGTTCTCTTAWTTTTGGAATTGTTGCTAGTGCGTTTAGAATTGCTTATTGAATGCCCAGATTGCTTAGTCTTCCCCCCATTTCCCCGTTGAGAACGAGTTTTCATTCTCACAGTCATGGAGGTCTAAGAGAAAAAAAACTCTAGAGAGAGAGGGAACTGAAAAAWATATTTTATATTCACTGTTTAATTGTTGATTAGATTAAATGTTGCATAATATGCAAATAAAATTTGGTCCCCACTAAACTCAATTGAAAATGGATAATGATGTATATATGTATGTATGTGAAGATTTAAACAGGTGTTAATGGAGCGTAGAGTTCATGACAATGTCAATTAATTTGTCACAATGCATGCAAGCTTATAAGCAAGTATCAAGTACATGTTTTGTCGAGAATGATGCTGATATCAGATTAGGATTTGGGAATTAAAATATGTGGAAACTCTCTATATATCATTCAGGCATTAAAACAAACACTTGGTACACTATCAAAAYCTAGTACAATCACTCAACAATGTGCTAAATTTGTCAAATCTCACTTCAAAAAATTGAATATGTAGCATTCCCAAGTTTTAAAAAGTAACAAAAACAGAGCCATAATTGCCCAAATTACCAAAAAATGCAATCGGAAAATCACCAAAAAAAATGAAATGAAATGAAATTGAACAATTGAAGAAAGTGAACATACAAGAGTATCGAATTTGAAGATTCAAGCACGCAATTTTTGATTTTGGGATGAATTAAGGGTTTTGAATTTGGGGAAAATTTGTTGAGGAAGATGTCGTGATTGAGGAGAGAGAAAATAAGGGAGGGTTAAGGAAGATTTTGTTTTTAAAGTTTTTTTTAACTTAAAATTTAACCAAATCATTATATCCATTATGAACCCTTTTGAGCCCATGTCCAGTCCATTCATTTAGAATCCATTTATAACTCATTCATTTAAGAAAATAAAAAGGCCTAGCCCTTTTAGAGATAGACTGGGCTCGGGTTGTAAGTGGGCCCCCGACCCAATGAACAAGTCTACTTGAGAGGGGTATGGAAAATTGAGAGGGTTTGTATGGGTGAGGTGGAATTTAGGTGGGGTATGAGGTGTAAAATAAAAGGGAAAAAAGAGCATGCACATTGTTGGGGTGCCTCATAATGGGCCCCACTTTCTCCCTCTTCACCTCCTTCTTCCAACTCATATTCCACTAATTTGGGTCACCAACTTGAGTCACTCCCTTATTTTTACTCACAATGGTGACTCACCTCATCTCTACCTTTTGTACTATATTCCTATACCCCACCATATATTTAATTAATTTACATTCCTAATAACAATTCAATTAATYTGATACTTATAATTAATTAAAATTAATTAGTTTCGCTGTTTTTCAATTTTTACTAAATTACACACTTAGAACAACATTAGATAATTAAATTACATAAAATATACTAAATTACATGTTACGATTATTTGGATTTTGGTTGAAATGATTCCAAACATGCTGAACTAAGTCGTTTTTCAAAGCTATGTGTTTCTCCCTATCTCGGACAATACCTCTATTTGCCATGTACCCAGCTAAACTCAACCCATTTAAACATCCAACATGTACATTGAAATTTCGATTATCGAAGTTGTTGGATGAGCCAACTTCATCTTGGAGTTTGTTAACGATAAATTGTTGTGGGTCTTGGTAATTTTGATATGTATCACGCTCATCTTCAACAATCATATTATGCATGATAATACATGAATCGGTAAATCAAAGGAACAAAGAAGAAGAAATTGTTGAGGAAGCAATAACCTCAACAATCGTTCCATTAGTGACCTCCTCTTTTATGGTTCCACCATTACCCATAAAAAAATAGAATATATAATGAGGCCTCGTGAAGAAGCCCATCCCATGATGGCTTGTTCAATGATTATTTCAGTGAACAACCATTGTATAACGAAGTAATGTTTCGACGAAGGTTTCGTATGCACAAACACGTTTTTCTTCAAATAGTCAACAGTTTAGCGAAACATGATTTGTATTTCCAACAAAGAGTTGATGCTACGGGAAGAGTTGGATTCTGCTATTCAAAAGTGCACTACAACACTACGACAATTGACATATGGTACAGCTTCGGATGCTTGTGATGAATACCTCTATGTAGCTGCGAGCACGACGGCAAGGGAGTGTCTTGTCCATTTTTTTGATGGGGTGATAAACCAATTCGGTCCTCAATATTTAAGAAGGGCAGACAYAAACGATGTTAATCGACTACATGCAAATAAAAGTGAACGACGTGGATTTCCTGGTATGATAGGAAACATTGATTGTATGCATTGGGAGTGGAAAAGTTGTCCTCGAGCATGGAAAGGTATGTACCAAGGAAGAAGCAAACAACAATAATATTAGAAGCTGTAGCTTCTTGTGATTTGTGGATATGACATGCATTTTTTGGTACCCGGTCCTGCAACATATATAGAATGTCCTTCAAAGGTCTGCCTGTATGTTGATGGATAATATGCGAAGTGCGTAGAGCCCAAGAGATAGTTTATGTCGTTAATGGGATACGTATAATTCTAGAGCTACTGATATCCACAGATGGCATTAACCCAATAGTGGTCCTACATTCATCCCTGCAATACGACTTTCTCGTCAACAACCGCGACAGCAAAACGAAGTTGTTCATCAGCATGAACTATCAAGAAGCGCTGAGGTGAAGATGTTGAGCGTGCATTCCCGGAGTTTTTCACATCTTCCGATTTGCCATCATTATATCTTATCGTCGAACCACATTTATCTTGAAAAACTTGGCAGAGTAAACGGGATGTCGTTGTGGTAAATTATGATGGCATTGTTGAATCGTATCTGGATAAGTCTATATTAGTATGAGTATGAGCGGATACATATCAAAATTACCATAGAGGTCCACAACAATTTTAGTTAACGAACTCCATGATGAAGTTGCTTCATCCAACAACTCCGATAATCGAAAATTTCAATTGCTACATGCTGGACGTTTAAATGGGTTGATTTGGTGACTGGGGTATATGGCAAATAAGATGGAATGTCCTGAGCATTAGGGAGAACACCATAGCTTTGAAAAAACGACTTAGTTCAGCATGTTTGAATCATTTCTATACGCAAAAAGTGCAAATAATGGTAACATGTATTTAGTTATATTTTATGTAATTTAATTGTATTTAAGTTGGTTCTAAGTGTGTTAATTTAGTAAATCTAAGAGTGTAACATTGAAAAACACCGGAAAACTAATTAATTTTAAGTTAATTATAAGTATCGAATTCATCGAATTTTATTAGCAATGTATACATTAATAAAGATATGGTGCGCGGTATAGGAATTAGCTACAAAAGGTAGAGGATTAGTGTTGAGTCCCATTGTGAGGTAAGAAATAAGGAACATTCTCTCCAATGTACACCACGAATTTTTTGCAAAATTCCAATGGTAGACATGGCAGAAGTTTTTAAAATCCCATTCATATAGACTATTGAGGTTTAGATATAATGTGTTGAAACTCAACCCAAAATCCACACGACCCACGCGCTCAAACTTCTCCCAGTTGGTGGGATGGCTGGGGATGGACAGGTTGAGTAGTTGTGGTGGGCCAAAGAGGTACGATTGAGTGGTTGTGGTGGGTGTTGCGATTTGGTGAGTGGTTATTGGTGGGTGGTGTGGCGATTTGAGACAGTGGAAGGTGGTTTGTTTGTCTAGTTAGTGAGGCGTAGAAGGAGGGGTGTTTGTGGTTGGGGGAGGCATAGGAGTGGTGTGCTGGGAAGGGGCATATGAGGGCGAGTCGGGGTGGTTTTGGTAGATTTTCACATAATATATCACTAAACTCATGTCTATTATGAGATCTTTTAAACTCTTATTTTACCACTTGTATTTCAAAAGAAATTCGTGAGTACCATTGGAAATTTCCCTAAAAATAAGGAAGTGACTCAAGTTGATGACCTAAGTTAGTGAAATATGAGTTAAAAGAAGGAGGTGAAGAGGGAGAAAGYGGGGCCCATWATGAGGCACCCAACAATGCGCATGCTCAACTAATGTTGTTGAAGGGTTAATTATGTAAGGGGTTTGTGTGATTCGAGAGTTGTTTTTTGATACTGTACTTGTTAGTTGTTAGTCGTCAAATTCCAAAGCGGTTTYGCGTGAATTACCTTTCTCTGAGTTCGACAATTCCAAAGCTGCCTCTTCCTACAATCCTACCCCAAAATTGATCACACTCCAAAATTCTCATTTTGAAGTAAAAAATTCCATCAAATTCAAAGTGCAGCAGCAACAATGGCAAGTTGTCACCATTTCATCCCAACTCCTCAACCTTCGTACCTGACATTCCCGCCTTCAAAACCCCTGTTTTTCCGACCTTCCTGTTTTACGCCCCAATTCTCTCTCCTTGAAAAACACTCCATCAAATCCCATGATCTGAACCTCCTTCCTCCGCCGCAAGCACTGTCAGTTAACACAGAGCATTCGGCGACAGCGGCCATTGACGTCGACAGCGTGACCGAAGCGGAGTTGAAGGAGAATGGGTTCAGAAGCACTCGCCGGACAAAGCTGGTGGCTACGATTGGCCCCGAAACGTGTGGATTTGAGCAGCTGGAGGCGCTGGCCGTTGGCGGGATGAATGTTGCTAGGATAAACATGTGCCACGGCACCCGGGAGTGGCATCAAATGGTGATTCACAGAGTTAGGAAGCTTAATGAAGAAAAAGGGTATGCTGTTGCTATTATGATGGATACTGAAGGCAGTGAGATTCATATGGGTGATCTTGGTGGTCAATCCTCTGTTAAAGCCGAGGTTTGTCATATTTCACTTCCCTATTCTTCTCTATTTTATTCTAATGCTTGTTTTCTTACTAACTTGAACGCATCAAATGGCTATTATCTGTCATGGTATAAATTCATTTGTTGCATTTATTTTGGCTATTATCTGTCATATATGTCTTTTCACTAGTGTTTACATTTAGGCTCCCTTTGGTATGTTTTCCAATTTTACATCCTTTGGTATCCAAAGGAATGTAAAACATTTTTTTATGGAAGTAGAATTTCKTTTATAACGATGGAAAACCATTTTCCTTTCAAAATGAAAGGAAAACTATTTTATTTCCATCTCTTGTACGTTCTTCCCTCACTACCAACTTGCATCTTCTTCGTATTTCCTATTTTCCATCACTTTTTTTGACATGCAACCAAACAATGGAAATTGTTTCCATGAGAATTGTTTTCCATAAAAACTATTTTTCATGAAAATCATTTTACATTGAAACTATTTTTCATGAAAATCATTTTACATTGAAAATGTTTTATGTCCAACCAAATGGACCCTTAGTTTGTGGCGGAAGAAATGCATGTCATTTGTTCTATGTATGAGTTAACTATTGTTATTTGTTAATCAATTAATGTTTTGGGATGTTTCAATTTTATGATCACTCAAGGGTAAATATGATGWATTTTACTGAATTTTTTTATTGATCAATACGATGGACAGTGGTAAAAATTTCAAACTGAATTTTTTTACTATGGTAATTTGAAAGGTGACCATCATGAGCTTTGTGTTATAATTTACTGGTTATTTCCTTAATACAAGAGAACTGCCATTTATACATATGACAAAATTAACTAAAGTCATGTCTATTGTTATGTTGATGAACATCACCTGGTTAAAGTATGGTCATTTTTCAATTGACAATCATAAAATCATGGTTTCTCATTTATAATAAACATAAAATTTCAATTCCCTTATAATGAGGTTTTTTTTTTTAAAAAAAACTTTATTTAAAAAGGATCAATACCCTTGGTTTTTCGGGTTTATACATCTGTTGGTACTTGGTAGAGGTCGATATATCTTGTTGTCGAGGATTTTCATCTAAGAGGGTGATTTGATAATCAAGTTGAGTAGACATTGGTCATTCTTGTGGAAAACCATGAGGATACTATTTGAATTAATCTCTGAATAYGAGAAAATTATATTGTATATCACTCATTGGCAGTTACATGTATGATTCAAAATGAAAATATTTCTCACACTATATAGCATAAAGCATTATAGTGAAACACACAATCAAAGTGTTGCTCCTTCCTAGCAGCTGAGAGTAAAATTTTCATTTCATCAAGAAAACTGCTTGATATTCTCTGATAATCAGTGTAGCCAGAAGTTGATACCGTATTATTGTAGCATTACCACTCTTAATTATTTGTGCTGTATTTTCATCCTGTATGCATGATAGGTGTAGTACTCTGTATAAACCCCAAGTATACATTGCTAGCTTGCTATGCAGTGCTAATCAGTTAAACAATACTGCCCTTGAACTTTGCCTTGTTACACATGGTTCTTTTTCAGTGCTTAGACACACTTTTGACCATCTTCAATATTTCTTATTTAACTCTTGACATATCCCCACTTATGGGATTAAGACTCTGATTGATTGATTGATCGAACTCCTRACATATGAATTTTTTCTTCAAAGTACACTGCATATTGGTAATTTCTAAGTACGCTGCATATTGGTAATTTCTGTTGGGAAATTAGTAAGGTTGTCGCTGACTTTGATGTAATAACAATAATAGGTAAGGGTGTCTAATTTTCCCATATTTTGCATATATTTTATATATCCCAAAGCCGCTTGCTCACTGTAGCCAAGTTCCATGTATACATCTCGTTTATATTCCGCCCCAGCCACTTTTGGTTACATAGACTTTCCTAAATTAAGGGGGTCTTTTTGGACGAACTTTAGCAACCAGTGGACAACGCATATATAACATGCATAAACTCTTAATCATTTTCAGCACATCATCAGAAATTTTTGAGACCAAAAGCTTTGTAAAGGGGCAGCCCAGTGCACAAGTGTGTCCTCACAAGGTGGGAGTCCGGGGAAGGGTCCCACCATAAGGGTGTATAGGGGGCAAGCCTTCCTTTGTAATTTTTACAAGAGACCGCTCCCAGGRCTCGAATCCGTGACCTCAAAGTCACAAGGCGACACCTTAAAGCTGTGTAAGCATAAAAGAAAAAAAAAGGATATCGATTTTACTAGTTGCACCCTGTTGCATAACAATCGTGGTGTAACCTTCTCCATTAAGACTTTAGGAGGTTAAAAATGAGAGCCAAAATTTGGTGTTTTCACAAAACTGTTAAACTTTAGTAATCAAAACTGGACCCATTTAGACGGGAAARTTTCTATGAACTGGACCCATTTAGACCCAGCGAGCATTTATTCAAATCCATAATTGCAGGCTTTGAATGTACAGTTAAACCAATCATCAACTTTGTTTTTAGTAAAAGATTATCGATTTAATGGAAACAACTTGCAGCAGTAGAATAAAATAAATGAATTATGAATAACCGTAGCAAAGTTGTCCAACGTAATAGAAAAAAAAGCTACAAACCGCATCCCCAACTCTCTTATTCTTTTACAAAATCGGTGTGTCTTTCTCAATGTCTTCTAAACCYAAGTCTAAAATTCTAAATACTTCCCCTGTTTCTTTCTAATAGCAATCAATCCAAATGGCGCTCGAATTAAGGTAGAGGAAAAGAAAATTTGAGTTATTAAATAATCAAATTCTCTCCCAATTGGTTGTAATCAACGATAAAAAACAAACAGTGGAAGTATTATTTTCCCTCGTTACTATTTCTCCTCTTAGTATCAACACGTTTTTTTCCTCTTTCAAATTCCCTTATCCTCTTAAGTCTACCTTATGATTGACTAGCAAGATTTTGATGCAAATTCTTTATCATCTCTTGATTTCTAATACTCTAATGACTTGTTGTGGAAAATGAAGCTGATAGATACTCTCCTTCTCTAAATATTAGTTTAGTGGTCCGTTCAATAAATAAATAAATAAATAAATAAATAAATTCTATATCCTGGAATAGTAGAGTTAGAATAAACTCTCATCTCATAATAGTGCAATATTGTCTCATTTTGATGTACATGGAATCTTAACGAGTAGGTAGTTAAGTGATCATTGATTTATATCTTATGGTATAAAAAGTAGATGTAAAAAGACTAAGTGACATATTATTTGATTAGATGGGAGAGAAAATGAAAGCTAGAACTGCTAGATACATATATCATGTGAGGCAGGGAAAGTCGATACATTTAAAAGTAGGGGAAAGGAAGTGACATGTCTRTGAACAATGTATAAATAGGATAGATGAAGAAGGAAAATGTAACTACTTTTGTTCGATGGAAGAACTAATTACTAAAGAAGCTTATTGTAATGGATAATTTTGWATTATGAATTTGGTTCGGTCATGCATGTTAGAATAAACAAGCTAGGGTGTCATCACTGTCATGGTTCTTTGTAATGAACTACTATTGTAGAAGGGTAGTTTAGACATTTTACAATAATTTAGGTGCTAGAAAATTAGTAGAAGTTTCTAGAGTTAGTTTCGATATAAATAGGGCTAAGTAGTAAGTGAGAGGTTATGTTGGATGATGAATGTTTTGAAGTAAAAACTTCTTTGGAGTGTTGTGACCTCAAGTCACTGATTTGGGAGAGAATCGGGCCTCTCAAAAGCTCGATATTTATCTTATTGTGTGTAATTTCAGATTATCCTTTATATTATTTCATTATTACTTCTTATTATTCTCTCATTAGTGCAAAAAATTAGCATTATCATCATTACCATCAGCCATGTCAGTTCATCACAAATGGTATCTGAGCAGCACAGTCCTCGAGGCTGGAGGTACTGTCGGAAGTCGACCGGAGAAGGTTGATGTGGCAGATGTGTTTAGAGAAGCCTTTAAAGCTAAAATTGATGAAATCAGACAAAAATTGTGTGACGACATCACGAAGGCATTGAAGGAAGCATTTATAGCTCTGGTCCGGCRAGAGCTAGCTTCAATTCGTGAAGAGCTCAAGGAGATGAAGCATGAACTCGCTGATATAAAGGAGTTGGCGACATCCTCAGAGCAGGAAGAAGACAAGAAGGCGCCAGTAGCAAGGGTGGAAGGAGAGAGGACAGTGGCAAATTTGGTGGAAGTGTGTCTCAGGGAGAAACTTCCGACTAATTTGCTTCAGGAGACATGAGGTTGTTACTGTTGGCGGTGGTCTRTTTGGCAGAGAAGGCTGTGGTGGAGCACTCAAGCACAATATAGGAGAGAAGTCAAGGGCGGTTGTCTGAGATTGGGTGGAGAAGTAAGAAACCCACATGTGGGCCCTGAGGCTGGAACAAGGTGTGGGTTAGGGGGTGGCCCTGGAAATTCAGTCCGAGTCACAAAAGGTGGTTTGACAAGTGACAAAGTTGGTGATTTTGTGGGTGGTGGAACAAATGTAGATTTGATTGGTTTTGTTGGAGAAAAATGTTATCTCATTATTGTTTTTGTCACAGCAAGTGACTGGAAGGGAGGAACAATCGTGGAAGGGGGTATCCGAGGAAGCAGTTTGGGCGGTGGTGGATCAAGTACTAGCATGAGGGAGGCTGCAAAAATCCCTTTGCAAGCTGGTGGACTAAGCACGGTGYAAAGTAGTTCGGATGCGACCAGATCTGGTGGTGGACCCGGATTAGTCAGCCTAGTCAGGTGGTTTACTAGCAGCACCACCATTTCTGGTGCTTGAAGCAAAGGTTGGAATATCTTGGCGAAGTACAGATCTGGTACATGTAGGTTAGAATTCAGGCGTGAGGATATCGAGTGTGACACAGCAAGACTCGCCGGTGGCGAAGCCAGTAGTGGACCTGAAGGGAGGTTCAAAAGAAGTTTGTAGAAGATTGGTTTGGATGGGTGGAGAATAGGAATCTTGCTGCCTTGGAGACTTAGTTTAAAAAGGCGCAAGGCGCAATGCAAAGGCGTGCACCTTTTGTAGGCGAGGCGCACCTAGCATATTTGATATTTTTTGTTATCATGGTGCTAAAATTTCAGTGAAAAAGCCTCTTATATGCAAAAAAGTTGATTGAAACTTTWAAAAAAAAACCTTTTTAAAAACAATGGACACACTTCAATTAATAACTCAAGTCTAAGCTACTTACAAAAAGCGTAAAGGCGCGCCTCASTTAAGGCGCACGCCTCTGTGTGCCTCTTGTAGGTGGGGCGCGCCTCGCCTATTACAAGCCCATTCTCCTGAGCTTGGAAGAGCCTTCAGCCTAGGCATGCCTGAGGTGCGCTTTTTAAAACTAAGCTCTGAGAAGGGGTTAGTAGAAGACAAATTCAGTAAAAACAATTCAGTAAAAAGCAACAGTAGGTGGAATTCGGTCAAACCCTTGATTTTGAACAAAATARAGGAGAGGAGTGCATGTGGACCACTTACTTTGTTTTCTGGTAATATGGAATTGAAATCAACAAGTATCAGTGGAATCTAATAGGGCCCTCATTTATGAGACCCTTTATGTCACAAGATGATGAGCCATGATGTGGGCTTGCTCAAACGAAGCCCAAAAGCTTATTCCAATCTTTGCAACCTGATTCAACTATCAAATGCTCACCACAGGTTCAGCAAGTCAATTGTCCCGAAACTACTGCAAGCTATGATCCACCTTGAGGACAAGGTGGAACTTTAGGGGGCCGGTAATGTAATGAACTAATATTGTAGAAGGGTAGTTTAGACATTTCACAATAATTTAGGTGCTAAAAAATTAGTAGAAATTTCTAGAGTTAGTTTAGGTATAAATAGGGCTAAGTAGTAAGTGTGAGAGGTTATGTTGAATGATAAATGTTTTGAAGTGAAAACTTCTTTGGAGAGTTGTGACCTCAAGTCACTGATTTGGGAGAGAATCGGGCCTCTCGAAAGCTCGATATTTATCTTATTGTGTGTAATTTCTGATTATCCTTTATATTATTTCATTATTACTTCTTATTATTCTCTCATTAGTGCATAAATTAGCATTATCATCATTAGTACTCTGCTGCATTACCATCAGCCATGTCAGTTCCATCACATTCTTTATATATATATATGGAAGGTCTCAGAACAAAGTATCATGGCTAGTACAGACCTAAGTGCAAGCTAAATAATTTATGTTAGTAACTTTCCTTATTTAGGGCAATGGTGCTTATTGCTGGTTGAAAGTTGATTAATTATAATTACTCAATGATACTAGAATTGAGGGTAAAAGGTTTCACAATTTGTTTTTTGGTTGATGAATATGAATATCAAATTTCAAAGTTAATGAGTCACATTGTACATAATGTCTGCTATTGTTGCTCATCGCATGTCTTGGTTCAGGATGGAGAGATCTGGACTTTCACAGTCCGAGCTTTTGATTCTCCTCGTCCGGAACGCACAATCACTGTGAATTATGACGGCTTTGCTGAGGGTAATAATCTTCAACTTGAGTGTTACAAGTGTTGTCTACCAGTAAATGGTATTCTTATTATGTACTAATGTAATATGCTGATTTGCTGAAATTTTCCATTGTAGTTAGCATGTCATGAATCTTGAATGTTATCTTGTGGGCTAAATTTCTATTTTGCACTAGATGTCTCATCTTCCTTTCATTCATTTTCCCTTTTTGTATGTGTGTGTGTGAGATTGACATTTTTATCTTCATTTGCTTATATTACATGGTGATTAATTTAGATATTTGATAACATTTGGCTGATGCAGACATGAGGTTTGGYGATGAGCTTGTTATAGATGGAGGAATGGCAAGGTTCGAAGTCATTGAGAAGATTGGTCCTGATGTCAAGTGTTTGTGTACTGATCCAGGGCTGTTGCTCCCGCGAGCTAATCTTACATTCTGGCGGGAAGGGAAAGTAGTACGCGAACGAAACGCCATGCTTCCCACAATTTCAGCCAAGGTTATAGTTGCTCATCTCATTTTTATTTTATAATTTGTACAAGCATAATTGTCATTGATTCATTAAATTGGTCATTTTCAAAGCTGTACTCAACTTAGATATCATTATAACCGCAGCATGTCATTTCAACCAACAATTGTGAACATCTATAAATAAACATATATTAAAAGGAGTGCCGCGCAATGTAGATACGCCACGTGGAGTCTCGCATAATGTAAACGTGTCACGTGGATTCTTTCTTGTATGCCATGTGTCCACGTATAAATTCAATTAAAAAGATTAAAAAATTTTCAAACACAAGGATGAACCTATGACCTTTAAGATGACAAGTTAAGTTTTAACTACTAATCCACAATAATTTCATTAGTTATAACATCAAATCTATATTATTAAAATTTTAAAAAAAGTGTCATGCTCTACAATTGCTCCAATTCCTCCAATTCCTCAATCCTCTAATCTTGTGAAGTCTTACTGTCAACCCTTCACCACATCACTTTCCTCTAAAATACTTTAAAAATTGAAATATTTAAATTAAAAACTTACACCTATTTCTTTCTCGGCAAAAAAATGAAAAAATAAATTCTAAATTCTTTCCCAAAAAAAATTAACTTCCTTAATATTCCGACTAACTACCTAACATAATATATAAAACTTACCATGAACACAATAATAAATTTACTACAACTCATAAAATCATGTAAAAAATGGAAATAGGAAACAATAAATCTTTTAAAATGCAACATACATAATATTAAAACCGAGATTCCCCTAAAAAAACAAAAATCGAGACAAACGTTGATTTTATTTACCATGACTTATACAATTATGCTGCATCTATACTTTATTGATGTGTGCATATTTCTCATTTGGTCTACTATATTGATGTGTGCATATATAGTATTGGTTTTGTTCAAAATCAAATACATCATATTATATCCTGTGTAATGCATGGGTACGATGTAGTAAATTATAATTAAGTCTCATGATCATATTTAATTAACTAATTTAAAGGTGATGTGTTATTTTTTCCTAACATTTTAAATAACAACTACAAGTATTATTTTCATTCTAAAAAGTTTGATCTATTGTTTTTTAAGTTAACCTAACAAAAACTTACAAAAGACAACAAAATAAGCATTTTTATATATGACATACTATTGGTTATATTTGCTGGCTCATCGCTTGGACCAAAACACTAGTTCTGCAATGAATTAATGCATGCACTTTACATGTGTTGATATCTCTTGGTGCTAGATTTCTTGTGAGATTATAAGCTTATATAGAATCATACAAAACTGATTTAACTTAATAACTGTGTGTCAAAGACTCAAAGTTATTCAGCTTTTTTTCCCAATCCCCTCTGTCTAGTACTATGTTTCATTTGAGAAATGATTTACATGCAAACATAAACTAGACTTCAAGAGCTCATTGTGTTCCCTGTACTTCCCCATGCTACAATGTGTCAGAAACAAATTGTTTTTCTCGTTTACTTCTTATTGCCAACTACCCACATGTTCTATCATTCTTTCATTTCCTTTCAGTACAGTGTAGGCCTCCTAGAAATTGTTATCATTCCCTTGTTGGTTAGGTAACTTTTATGATGTAGTGGTATACTAGATAAATCCCGAGCAAATGCTCGGTTTTTWAAAAAATTATGAATTAGACAATTAGTGAATTTATTTTATATAAATTGAAACTTTTATCTATTTTAAATGCAAATACCCAAAAAGTAGGTTTCACTTGTGATTAATTTTTTCATAGTTATGCATCAATTAATGAATGTTTACACTTTTATTTTTAAACYGTATTTATTAAACTATATTTATTTATTATTTTCTTACATTTTTTTATACAAGCGTTAATCAAATGGAGCTACAAGGGAAATTTTGGTAGGGAAAAATGGAAAGGCGGGGTTTGCTTTGTTAATAGTACAAAGTATATAGATTGATTATTAAAAAAAATAAAAATAAAATAAAAAACCCTAACAAACAGAATTGATGTTGTTTGCAATAAGGGCAGCCTACACATGCCATTTTGCTGGACCTCAAGGATGATTTACTGTACCTCAAGGGTACTGGTTGTGATGTTTAAAAAGTAGGGTGCCCCATGAATTTTTTAAAACACAATTGTACTTCATGAATATTTTCTTCTTTTTATTAAAATACCTTTTCATAATCTCACTCTCCAAGCTCTCTGCCACTTCAGGATTGGTTGGACATTGATTTTGGCATTGCAGAGGGTGTTGATTTTATTGCAGTATCGTTTGTCAAGTCTGCAGAAGTGATCAATCACTTGAAGAGCTATATTGCAGCTCGTTCTAGAGATAGGTAGGTACCAATGCTGATTCCTACATTATTGATGCTTATGTTGGCTGTCTGCGGCATTTTTTTCTGTGAGTAAATTGAGTGCTGTTTTCCATATTTATAATTTGAAAGAGTCTAGGCATCTAATACCTTATCTGTAATGAAATTCAAACTCGGTTCTTCCGGTCTATGTTACTATTGCTTGGGTACTAGTATTGGATGCAAGTACGTGTCCAGGAGTTCAACTTGACTGAATTATGAAAATTTTCCATAATTTTAGCCCAAAATGAAGTGTTAAGGCATGTTTTTTGGAGTGTCGAGGATCCGAAATGGATACTTGAGGTAAAATCAAGAGTCTGAGTAATTACAAAATTGTTGAGTTCTAGCAGATTTTGAAGTTGTTCTTTTGTAAAACCCATTAAAGAAAATTATAGATGTGAATAAAAATAAAATTAGTTGTTCTTAGGTCGCTATTCATCCTTTAATGTAATGATGATATGCTACATTATAGATCTTCTCCTGAACATTTCAATTATTTTAAATGGAACTTTAACAAATAATCCCGCTTTGGGGTGCATGCTTACCAATGCGTTTTTTCAGGTATAATCCACCTTTCAGCTTATCTTCTCGTTTTGGTCCATGACCAGTTGAAACTTGTTGGTTACCGTAGAATAGGTTAATTGCACACTGTCTATTCTAACTAGTTTAAACTTATTTAATCGAATTTAATTTAAATCTTTTGTTTAATTAATAAAAATAAAACACCACAAACCCACAACACCCACCTAACCCACGCACCCAACCACCACCCATCCAAAATGCCTCTCACGCAAAAACACCACCCAGCCAAACTCGCCACAATTGAACACAACCACCCATCCATGTCGAACACAACCACTAATCTCTTGCTGTTTTCAAGTCATTCATTCATTTCTTTTTGTCATGTTTTTTCATGACAGTTGTGATTCTGGGAAAAATACTTGAAATAGGCTACAAGTTTGAAGATGTTGTGTAATCGCGTGTTGCTGCTTCCTTACGTGGTGGTTGGTGATGGTCCATTTACTCCAATTAGCTACCTTGAGGTGCCACATTTTCACCGAACACAATGCTACCACCCCAAACCCTACACCAACCCCAAGCCACCACATCCACTGGACCTAAAACACCCCCACCCTAAATCGAATGCAACCACCCCAACAAAGAAGAAGAAGGCGAGGAGAGTTGTGGGCCGAAGGAAATAGGGGGGGCTAGGAGGAGAGAGAGAGAGAGAGAGAGAGGTGTGAGGGGGGGGGGGGAGGGAGAGCTTGATGAGTTAGCGAAAAAAAAAACTTAAGTCTACGTGCAGCTACACAAGTGACCGTTACTTGGTCCAATGTGGGAAGTGGGAAGATGGGGATAAAAGGTGGGATTATACTGAAATAACTCATAGGACAGATTATTTTGAGYAGATGCCCCAAAGGTGGGATTATTTTTGTTAATTTTTCCTTTGAAAATTATTTGAATATTATTTTCATGAAAATCTAGTTGAATTGGGATGGTCAAATGTTTTGGTAATATAGAAATTACAATTGGACTATCATTCATTTTTGTATTTGGGTATATTAAAAAGCAGATTAGGAAGATAAAGATGATCTTCAAATTTTGCTAGAAGTCAATTGATCAAAACTCAAAAGTAACCTTAGTCCCAAATTCCGATAGAAGTGATGTTGGAAAAAGAAAACACCATTCAGATTATAGAGAGAATGAGAGAACAGAATAGGAAATATATTGAATTAACTTATTGTCAATTCCTAACAGAAATAGAGCTTATGACTGTAATAGGCAGTTAAAACTTCAAGGCTAACAAACTTAAAAAAACTAAAATCATAACCTAATAAGAATCTTCAACTAACTATGCCAAAGTGCAAAGTAATAAAATGGTTGCACACCCTTTTTGAGGTAAAAGAGGAGACTCTTTGAACCAACCTAGGCTAAGGGAGCAATTATCATACCGTAATACTCCATCCAATTCATWTTGATCTTCCCTCTTTGTATTTGGATTATTGTCCATTAGAATTTGGTGTAGGAAGGACTCATTTTTAAGGGGGTGTTTGGTATGATCATCGTAAATGGAATAGAAAGCATATGAATAAGGATGTGAACAGGGAATAATTAGTTATTTGGTATCGTGGAAGAGTTGAAATATTTAAGAAGTTTACAAATGAGAAAAGAAACGTAATTTGTTTCCACCAGTTTGACAAGGATAACAAATGGGGGGAGTGTTAGCGACCTTAGCGTCCTTATTACATATAACTCATACTGAACAATTAGAATAAAGACTCATATATGAATCTATTTCCAAGACGTGAATTTTCTAAACCTAACAGTCCAACACACTCTTAAAGGACCATGACTCTATCAGCTCTCTGGAGTTGGTAGAGATCTCATGATTGTTGTTATAGATAGCAAGAGATCTAGCTAGCTCATTTTAAAATATGTAACCTGCATTAATTGAGGTAATATTTACCTTTACTTGTTTCTACAGAAAATTTATCAAAGCCAAGGTTTTGTTGAAACATTATGATTCCTGTAAACAGCTGGTTTTTTGATCTGTGGATGTGTTACATTGATTTTCTTTATTTAACTGATAACTTTGTCATTCCTTGGAGCAAACAATAATACAATATGCATGGTTTTTTATTCTTTTACCTTGAATATCATTCTTTTGATTTTTCTTTCTTACTCTCCTCAATAATTATTGCCACATGATGTATGATTCTTGATAGGTGGTCAAATGACATGCAAATCCAAGTGAATTTGTTGGCGATTTTGGTCAAGATGGGGGTTATAGTTTACAAGAATTTTAATTTCAAAATCAGGCTTTAATCAATCACTATAAATATTCCTATCCYCTATAATTGAAAATACAATCCACCTTTATACGTATTCTTTTCCCCTTTCATTGAAAATTAGTTCTAATAGTATTGCTTAGGTTCACTCCCCACCGACTCATTATTGACTTCCTGAACTAAGCAGATATTGCAGASTGCACCTGGCTTCTTTTCATGATTGATTTAGACTTTATGCTTCTCTACAGTGATGTTGCTATCATTGCAAAGATAGAAAGTATTGATTCTCTAAAAAATTTAGAAGAGATCATTCAAGCATCAGACGGAGCTATGGTTGCCAGGGGAGATCTTGGTGCCCAGATACCACTCGAGCAAGTTCCCTCAGTCCAACAGAAGATAGTAAAGGTTTGCAGACATTTAAATAAGCCCGTTATAGTTGCTTCTCAGCTATTGGAGTCGATGATTGAATATCCTACGCCTACCAGAGCTGAAGTTGCTGATGTTTCCGAAGCTGTGAGACAGAGAGCAGATGCTTTAATGCTCTCAGGTGAGTCTGCCATGGGCCAGTTTCCAGAGAAAGCACTGGCTGTTTTGAGAAGTGTTAGTGTAAGGATAGAAAAATGGTGGAGGGAAGAGAAAAACTATGAAGTCATGGAGCTGAGCGATCTAGCTTCTTCCTTCTCTGATTGCATCTCTGAGGAAATTTGTAACAGTGCTGCAACAATGGGTAAGGAAGAATTTATCATGTTGCTTTTTTTTTCCCTGCACATCTATTCACGTGTGTGTGTTTATTTTTATTTTATTTTTTTTGGGTTTTTTTCCCCTTTCTCCTAATCAATATAGAGCAGATATATGTTTMATTGTCTATGGCTCAAACCATGCACTCATATGGAAAATGTTCTTGACTGCCATTTACCTACAACTACAGCGAAGCCTTCCTTTATAAATTTAAAAACAATGTTTATAGGGCATGGACAATGGCACGGGCAGAGTTTGCACTAGTTTGCCCCTATATTTTAAAAGAACCCGTTCATAACTTTAGGAAACAATCCTCAAATCTGTGGAAGAAAAAAAAAGCTTAGCATAGAAAATAAAAGGCCATATCTCTATTATGCAAGRGGGTAGGGGATGGTGGTGGTTGTATTGTCCACCTAAAAATACCATTTTACCCCCTTCATGAAATTACAAACATATACCATCAATAATACAACAAATAGTCAAATAATCCAAAATAACATTATTTCAAAAAAAAGCTAAGAATAACATTAAAAACGTCAATCAACACTAAAACAAAATAATTAAAAGTTGCAATCAGTCTACCTAGTCTACCTAGTCTACCTACTCCCTCTGTTCCATAATCTTCCAACAGTTACTATTCATACGCTTCGCAATGCATGTTTTGTATCGCTTATATATTTAGTTATATATTTTTTTWAAAAAATTAAACGATTAGATATAAGTAATCTACTCATTAATATGAATTAAACAAGATCCCACATCAGTATATTTATTCTTATACATTAATAGTTATTTACAAGATTCTCTTCATTTGGGTATATTTATTAAAACAGAAGTGGCATGAACATTAAGGAACGGAGGAACCATCTGTTCCACTAAATTCCTTCTACTTCTACTTTACACGTTTGCCAATGCACAATTTATAAATGAAATATCTGTAATTATACATGAGTAAAAATTATAAAAATTAGATTTTAATAAACTACTTGTTAATACGATTTTAACAAGACCACACTTGACTATATTCATTCTTAAATATTAACGAGAATTTAAAAGATTCTCACTATTAATGAATAGTTCGCACTATTCATTATGACATGAATTTAGTGGAACGGAGGGAGTACACTAATTAGGAAATGATTTTGTGTCCAAAAAATTTACTTAGTATATATACAYGATATGTCGATATGGCAATTTTTTACATACATTTTGAACGGTTGCAATAACTCATCAAGAAAAATCAAACATCAAACCTCAAATCAAATTACAAACATAACCAAAAAAATCTTACATGATTTTTGAAATAATAACGAACGATAAAAACTTTTGTAAGCACTACGTTAAATTTACAAA